>JAULBY010072427.1:0-72733 GCA_032358315.1 Ophiocytium majus | reverse complement strand
ATATACGAATATACGAATATACGAATATACGAATATACGAATATACGAATATACGAATATACGAATATACGAATATACGAATATACGAATATACGAATATACGAATATACGAATATACGAATATACGAATATACGAATATACGAATATACGAATATACGAATATACGAATATACGAATATAACCAAACACGCAAAAACCCAGGCACCCAACCGGCGGAACATTTAGCCGACCCCTAGCCGGCGGCACCTAACCGGCGGCACACTATAGACCTAACCGGCGGCACCCAACCGGCGGAACCTAGCCGACCCCCAACCGGCGGCACCAAAAAAAATCAAAATAATTGAAAAGCCCCGTTGACCCCTACCGCCGATCCGGCTACAAAGCCCCTACCAACAACGGCAACCCAAAGGAACCCATCCCGTGAACGCAAAGCCCCTGACCAAGCTGGACATTGCCGCGCTGAAACAGTGTGACGACGTTATTTTCCGCCGCCGCGACGGCATCAACACGCTCGAAGCCGTCAAGCGCAAGCCGGAACCGACCACCCGCGTCCCGTTCCCGCAGGAGTCGATTGTTACGATTGCGGTTGACGCCTCCCTCCGCAATTATCACCGCGACACCCCCAGCAACCCAACCGCCTGGACCGCGTTTGAAATGCTCGGCAATTACAGCCCGGAAGTTTGCGGCAAGGTTGCGACGTTCATAAATGCCTTGCGCGAAGGCGATGAAATCCAATTACGATGGATGGCGGGGAACGCATTTGACGCTATGCGCGATGCGGGATGGTCCAGCGATAGCTTGACGGCGGTTATAATCCGCAAGGGCAAAACGGCGGGCGCTTATGGCTTGGCGGAGCGAACGGCGGAAACAACGAACCGCTATCGTATGGTGCGGTTCTAAGGCAAAAAAAAACGGCGGGGTTTTCTAAAAACCCCGTTGACCCCTACCGCCGATCCGGCTACAAAGTCCCTACCAACGACGGCAACCCTCTAAGCAAAGGCAACCCCGCCCCATGCGAACCTGCACCGACTGCAACGGCCAAGGCTACAAGACCCTCTCCGGCTTCACCAGCCTTGAAGGCAAGGTTTACCCGGAACGCCGCTATGGTTGCCGCACTTGCGAGGGTGCCGGAACCAACGCCGCGCCCGACGAGGCTGCAATCCGCACGGCCATTAAGGGCCGCAAGCCCGGCAGCCTCCGCACCGCCCGCCCGAAGGACCGCCGCGCCTATTACGTGTGGCGCATGGCCCGGTTTCATGGCGGCGTTGACGTTACCCTGCCTATGATGGCCAGCCTTGACTGCGGCGCTGACGCCTACCGACCGGAGCTTGACGCGCTGGCGGATAAGGTGGCGCAGGAGGCTTTCGGCTCCGATATGCGCGGCGCGATGCGCTGGCATCGGGCGATGCACGGCTAAAAAAAACACTTGACCCCCTCATAGCCTTACCGGCTATAAACTACCTAACGGCAAACAGATCAAGGAAAACCGCTATATGTCCAAATCCTACCGGCCAGCCTCCACTACTCTTTCGCCTAAGCCTTTCACCAAGGCCCCCAACTTCCAAGACCCTGCAATTGCAGAGCTTTTGCAGATGCACACTTTTTGCCGCCCCCATGATGGCGAGACGGTCAAGGAATTTTGCAAAAAGTATATTGACAAGCTGCCCGGCATGAAGACCGACAAGGTAGGCAACCGCATCGTTCGTATCGGCAATGCGCCGGTTCTCTGGTCTTCGCATACCGATACCGTTCATAAGCAGGACGGCAAGCAGCGCCTCACCTACGCCGCCGGGATGCTCTACCTAGCCGAAAAGTCCCCATCCAATTGCCTAGGCGCTGATTGCACCGTCGGCGTATGGCTTATGCGCCAGATGATCCTGCGCCAGATTCCAGGCCTTTACATCTTCCATCATGCGGAGGAAGTCGGCGGCATTGGTTCCGACTATATCGCCACTAAGACCCCGCACTTGCTTAACGATATTGACTATGCGATTGCGTTTGATCGCAAGGGCACGAATAGCATAATCACGCACCAGTTTAGGCGCTGCGCCTCCGATTCCTTCGGCCTTGCCTTGGCAGCCCAACTCGGTCCCAATTTCACGCTAGACGATGGCGGCACGTTTACCGATACGGCTAACTATATGGACCTTGTGCCGGAATGCACAAATATCTCGGTCGGATACTACAGCCAACATACGGCGGCGGAAGTGCAGGACGTTGGCTTTGCGGCGCACTTGCTTAACAGGCTTTGCGCTCTTGACCCTTCAAGCCTGCCAGTTGACCGCGACCCTTCCAACGCTGGCGACTTTGGCGCGCGTGACTTCCATGCTTCCTACTACACGGAAGGTCTTAAGCGCACGCCTAACCTGTATGATTTGGTTTTTGAGCAACCCCAAGTAGCAACGAAAATCCTCGAAGACCTCGGCATCTCTGCGGATGACTTTGCTTATTACGCATGGGAAGCCGACAACGTACGCCAGTAAGCGGCCCCTAACCCCTAACCGGAAAGCAAAATAAATGACCTCCGACACCCTCGCCCGCCTGACCGCCGCCCGCGCCACCGCCGCACTTGCAGCCGTAGCAGCCGCCGAACGCAAGGTTGACCGCGCCCGCAAGGAAGCCGCCCGCGCCACCGCCGCCGCGATCCGCGCCGCCGAAGCCGCCGCCCTAGTGGCTGACCGGCGGGCTGCCACTGCAAAAAAGCGCGCGGTTGACACCTTTTTTCTCTTGCGCTTTAGCGCCTAACCGGCTACAAACTTCTTACCAACAAGGAACACCAAACCAATGCCCCGACCCAACCTCGAAGCCGCCGCCCTCGATTGTATCGACGATGCCATTCACGGAATGGGCACGCTTGACCTTGACGCGCTCCGAGACGGCGCACAGGAACAGGCCAGCAACGCGGCTGACAACGCTTGCATCTATCATAGCGACTGCCTGGAAATCATCAACAGGTATGAACGCGACGCCCCCGACGCTGAGGACTTGACCGGCGGCACTACTTACAAGGCGTGGGATTGGATGCAAGCCATGTGCGCCTATGCCTACGCCGTCGCCTATACCGTCATCAGCCAGAACGTCAACAACTTGATTGACGATATCGAGCAAGCCGCCGACGACCTCCGCGACACGGCGGAAGGGCATGGCCTCGAAGACCCCGCCGACCCTCGCGTTTCCAGCGACTGCCCGCACGGATGGGCCGCGCACGCCCGAGAAGACGAGGTAGGCACCCATTTCTGGACTGAGGGCAACCTTGAGGGGTGCCGGGCGGTTGCTGTCAAGGTGGCGGGCATTTGGCTTTCGTACACTTGGACCCCTGAGCCTGCGGAGGAAGAGGGGGACGAATAGCCCCCTTAAACCTTCCTATCTCTTTCTAAAATACCAACAAAGGACTATACGGCCGTGCAAATCGAAAAGAATATTCCCCTGCCCCCTCGCACCTACAACAAGGCAGGGCGCAATACCCACTACCCCTTCCCCAAGATGGGAATCGGAGACAGCTTTATTCTTAAGCTGTCAGCCGACCCCAAGAAGGCAAAGGCAAAGCGGGGCGCCATCTCGTGCCTCATGATCTACCATGCCCGAAAGCGCGGCGCTAAGTATGCCAGCCGCCGCCTCCCCGAAGGCCTTCGAGTGTGGCGCGTGGCATGAGGCACGCCACCCCTTCCAACATGGAACAGGGCGAGCTTCGCGCCGCCCTGGCCGACCTCAAGAGCCTTGGCGTTTCCCACGGCAACATTGCGGGCTGGTTCGGCTATAAGTCTAAAGCCACTGTTCACCAGTGGCTAACCGGCGCCACCAAAATACCGCAAACCGAAGCCGACTTTCTCCGCAAACTGCGCCAATGGTGGAAGGAGAACAACCCCAGATGATGGATGCCCCGGCCATCGCCTTAGCCTACGCCCTGCACATATCCCACGGCCCCCCACTGGCAGACCTCGTTTGTTTGGCGGAGGCTGTCTATTATGAGGCCAAGACCCAGACCGTGAAAGGCCAGCTTGCCGTGGCGCAAGTTGTCCTTAACCGGCGGAAATCTCCGGCCTTTCCGCAATCCATTTGCGCCGTGGTCTATCAAAGAACGGGCGCCCGGTGTCAATTCTCATGGGTTTGCAACGCAAGAACCCTGCGCCAAGCCAAAGACCCTCTGCAATGGGTAGTGGCGCAAGAGATTGCCCGATTTGCCATCATGGGCAAGCTACCGGACCCTACAAGGGGGGCAACTTACTTCCATGCCTCCTATGTTCAACCCCACTGGCCCCACCTACAAAAAACAATTAAAATCGGGGGCCACATATTCTACAAACCCCGCAAACAAACGGGCTAGGCTCTAAGGGCGAAATCGCTTGACGCCACGCTTTGGCTTGTGGCTTATCAACGGCGGAATCGCCTTTTTAGAGGATAGAGACATGTCGCAAACCCCCGCCACTCTTGCCCGCACCTTGGAAGTCTACCGGCACGAGTTGACCGAGATGCTTCGCCACATGGAACGGATGACCCTAGGTGGCAACCGGCGGCAGGAAGCTGCCGAGCATATCAAGCGCGCCCGACAGGCGGTAGGATTGGCGCGGGCGGCACTTATCGGCGGCGAAAATTAGTATTGACTGAGGCGTCCGAAACGGGCATAAACGGACGACAAGACAAGGCAACCCAGACATGACCAAGCACCTGATTCTTCGCACCTGCAACGCTGATATGCAAAGTTATAATGGTTTCCAGTGGCCTCGCTCTGGACCCGTCACCGCGCCTGATTGGAACCCCAAAGAAGAATGCGGCCACGGGCTCCACGGCTTCCTTCGTGGCGAAGGCGAAGGCGATCTTGCCGACTGGCGCAGCGGAGCCTTATGGATTGTGGCTGAAGTCGAGACGTTCGTGGATTTAGGCGGCAAGGTCAAGTTTCCTACCGCTGAAGTCATCTTCGTGGGCTCCCGCCTGGACGCGACGGCGCTTGTTAAGGCGCGCTACCCCGATGCGGCAGTAATCGGCGCGAATGTCACCGTCGAAAATGGGCGCGCCGCCGTAGTGGGCGCGCGTGGAACCGCAACGGCGGGCGACTGGGGAACCGCAACGGCGGGCAGATATGGAACCGCAACGGCGGGCGACGGTGGGACCGCAACGGCGGGCGGCTATGGAACCGCAACGGCGGGCTACCATGGAACCGCAACGGCGGGCGGCTATGGAACCGCAACGGCGGGCGACCGTGGAACCGCAACGGCGGGCAGATATGGAACCGCAACGGCGGGCGACGGTGGGACCGCAACGGCGGGCTACCATGGAACCGCAACGGCGGGCGGCTATGGAACCGCAACGGCGGGCGGCTATGGAACCGCAACGGCGGGCGACTATGGAACCGCAACGGCGGGCAGCTATGGAACCGCAACGGCGGGCAATGGTGGAACTGCAACGGCGGGCTACCGTGGAACCGCAACGGCGGGCAATGGTGGGATGCTCCAAATTTACTACTACGACCGAAAAAACAACCGGCGGCGCCTCGCCGTTGCCTATGTTGGCGAAGAGGGCATTCTGCCTACCGTCAAATATTGCCTTGACGACAGCGCCGAGTTCGTGCCTGCTTAATCCATAAAACACACAAGGAACAACAACCCCGTGTCTTTCGATTTTGCCACCTACGCCACCCCTTCCAACACCGCAGCGCAGGCCCTTAAGGCCGAAGCTGACAGCAAGACCGGCGGCCTTAAGGCGCTGGCCACTGACCGCAGCGACCTCTTTCGTCTCAACCCCTACAACATCACGGTCAAAGACGGCTGGAACAGCCGTGACATGCGCGACCCCGACAACCAAGCCCATGTCGATGAACTCGCTAAGTCGATTGCGGCTATCGGCGTGCAAGAGCCGCTTACCGTTTACATGGACGGCGGCAAGCCCGTCCTGACTGACGGGCATTGTAGGCTTCTTGCCGCCCTGCGGGCTATCGAGACTTACGGGGCGGAAATCCGTTCCGTGCCTGTCAAGACCGAGCCGAGGGGCAGCGACGAGAAGGACCGTCTGCTTTCGCAGATTATCCGCAATGGCGGCAAGCGGCTTTCGCCTCTCGAACAGGGGGGAGTATATAAGCGTCTGCTTAACCTTGGTTGGACTGAGGCAGAAATCGCGCGTAGGACTGGCGCGCAGCAAATCCAAGTGAGTAGGTATATTGATTTGCAGGCGGCGCCTGAGCCGGTTCTTGACCTTGTGGCAACGGGGCAAGTCTCCGCCACGCTCGCACTCGAAACTATTCAGGAACGTGGCGACGAACAGGCGGCGGAAATCCTGACGGCGGCAGCCGAGACGGCCAAGGCGCAGGGCAAGAAGAAAGCCACCGCCAGCACCGTGGCTGAAGTCACAACCGGCGCCAAGCCTGAGCGTAAGAAGCGGGAGAAGGGTGTGCCTTCTCCGTCCCTGCCGCTTTACGAAGAAATGAAGGCTGTTTTGGATGAACTGCTTTTGCACTTGCCGGAATACGATGAAGAGGCTAATCCTGCCTTTGGGCGTGCCCATCGTCGCGCCATCCATACTGTGGCCCTCGTAGAAGGAGATTAACTTGACCGCCAAGCCCGCAGTCACCATTGCCGACTTCCCCGCGTGGGAGAAGCGCACAAAGCACACGCATGGCCCCGCCTCCGCGCAACTGCGCGGAGCGCGTAACCGGCGGATTATTTCAACCTTCGAGCGCGATGGCGTCGAATACCAGTTGCACGCTACAAAGGGTATTCGACGCATCCGGCGGACATTTTTGCAGGAGCCAAAGCAGTGATTGACCTCGCCAAGCAGATTAGCGCCACGCAGCACTTGCGCGTGTCGCGGCATAAGATGGCGCCTGCTTGGCAGGCGGTCCATGACTTCCTTGTGACACGGGGCTTCCATACCGCCGCCGGTCACATGGGCGACATCATGCGCCTGACCACTCCCGCGCAGTTTTGGGCAACGTGGCAGGCAAACGGCCACGATAGCTACAAGGCCTAGCCATGATTGCGGACTTCCTGACGGACCTGCGGGCGCGCAACTACAGCCCGCAGACCTTGCTGGCCTACAGCAAGACCCTACAGGCGGCACAGGTGGCGCTTGACCCCACGCCTTTGACTGACGCTAGGCCTGCCGATCTGCGGCGCTTCTTTGCCACTCAGGCACAGAACACAGCCACGACCAAGCTGCGCCACATTGCGGCTATCAAGACCTTCGCCAAGTTTGTAAGGCGCGATCAACCGGCGGCACCCCTAATCAAAACGGCGGCAACGCTGCAAGGCCCTCGCAGACCTAGGCACTTGCCCAAGGCCCTCAGCACCGACCAGACCGAGGCCCTTATCAGCCTCGCCTCCCGCCCGGCCCCTGAGCGCGAAGCCTGGAAGGTAGCACGCGACCGCGCGATTATATTGCTTTTGTATGGCGCGGGCCTGCGCTCTGCCGAGGCTCTAAGCCTACCGGCGGCAGTGGATGTAGACGCGGACGCGATACGTGTCATGGGCAAAGGTAGGCGCGAACGCATAGTGCCGTTGCTGCCAGTTGTGGCGCAGGCTGTGAACACCTACCGGCGGCTACGCTCGCCCGAGAAATTGCTTTTTGAAGGCTTCTCCGACCGAGACTTGCGCCGTCTTATGCAACGACTTCGCGAGGCTCTAGGGCTTCCTTCAACTGCTTCGCCCCATAGCCTTCGGCACAGTTTCGCCACCCACATTTACCAAAACGGCGGCGATATCCGAGTCTTGGCAGACCTACTAGGCCATGCTAGTGTCAGCACAACGGCAATCTACATGGCAACCGACGAGGCGACCTTGCTTGCCGTGGTGCAGCGATGCGCGCCTGAGCGATATGGAACCGGCGGCAAGGAACGCGAAGCGGCATGACCGGCCTCCTTGCTAAAATCCAAAAAGCCATCTGTGACGAAATGCAGATGGACATAGGGTTTACTGACTGCGCACGGGCGGCACGCGCTGCCCTCGCCATCGCAGGCCCGGCCATCCGCGAACGCTGCGCCGCTTACGTAGATTGCGGATGCCCCCACGGACCTGAAGCTGTGCAGGCGGCAAAACAGTTTGGTCACAATTCAACCCAACGCTGGAAAATTTGTGCCGAGAGTATATGTGCGGCCTTGGAAGCGCATGAGATTCGTAGTATGACGGACGAATAGAGAAAGGGAATAAAGACATGGACTGGAAGTTGACAACGACAAAGAACTTGAAGGCCGACGCCGCCGAAGGTGGTTGGTGGCGGTATAGCCAAAATAACTCAGGCGGGTCTTTTGACCCTGACGGTGGGAATGAGACTTGGGTTTGGGCGCAAGGCCCTAGGCAAGCAGACCTCGTTGCCGAAACGCACGGGATTTATTTTGATGGCTGTGCAAACGGCAATGACTGCCCGTGCTGCGGCGACCGTTGGAGTTCGGCGTGGGGCGACTCCCCTGATTTAAGTGATAGGCCCCTTGAGAAGTTGGTAGAACATTTGACAACAGGCGGGGAGCAATCAGCTTTGGCGTATGCGTCTAGTTGGAATCTAGGTATCCGCATCATTGATAAAGATGGTGCTATCCACTGGCTTAAAGAGAAAACCAAGGCTAAAAAGTAGTCAGTTTTTGGATAGGATCAGGAGTTCATACCAATGGCCAAAGGTTCCAGCAAAGGCAAGAACGCTGCCAAGTGCAAGACTTACAAGACAGAAGGCAGGCGTGAGCGCAACAAGCTCCGCAAGCTCTTGAAGCATAGCCGGAAGCACAGCCAGGACAAAGTAGCACTTGCTTCGATTGCCAATCTGCGTAAGATCATCCCTGCTTCAACTCAAAAGCAGGACGGAACGCATGGCTAGCCAATGGGTCGCAACCAATGGGGTGCAAAAAGTTATAGCCCCCAGCCGACCCTTGGCTATCATCGCCGCACTCGCCAAAGCTAGCACCAACCCAAACTACCGTTGGCCACACGCTGAGCGTGATGGCTGGCGAGTGGAGCAGACCACTTGAACGGCTTCACCAACCAAATGCGCCTACTCGTAACCGGCGGGCGAAATTTCGATGAAGCGGCCCTAGTCTATGACGTTCTGAGCCAGTTGCACCGCCACTACGCCATTGGCGTCCTCATTCATGGGGGCGCCAGGGGTGCGGACAGCCACGCAGGTCAATGGGCTTGCCTGCATAGCGTCCACCAAGTCATCTTCCTACCTGACTGGAAACGCCACGGACTTATGGCGGGGCACGACCGGAACACGAGGATGCTAACGGAGGGCAGCCCGGATGCCTGCGTCGTTTTTCCAGGCGCCAGAGGCACGAATGACATGGCGAAGAAGGCCAAGACTTACGGGCTTCCCGTCTGGAAGCCTTTTTCGCCTAAAAACAAGCCGCCCTTTGAGGGCTTCACTCTCTGCACGAGGCATGTGATTCGATATGCTACCTGACCACTATATCAAAATACACGACCACGGTTTCGTTGGCCTCGTGGACCACATGGGCAGCGACGCTGCCATTGTGGAAGCGGCACGAGTGTCTTATCAGACCGGCACCAAAGCGACGCGGACTGACCGGGCGCTTATCCGCTATCTTATGCGCCATAAGCATACCAGCCCAATGGAAATGTGCGAAGTCAAGTTGCACATTCGCGCTCCGATCTTCGTGCTGCGCCAGTGGATCAGGCACCGCACTGCAAGCGTGAATGAAGAATCTGGCCGCTACAGCGAAATCCGCGAGATGTTTTTCTCCCCTGAATTGGACGACCTAGCGCCGCAGTCGCTAGACAACAAACAAGGGCGAGAAGGCGAGTTTTCGCGGCATAAGCAAACGGCTATTCGCAATGTCATTGAGGCAAATAACGAATATTCATTCGCCTCATATAAGGCACTACTTGGCGAGGACTTGGCGCGGGAGCTTGCTCGCATCACCTTGCCCTTGACGGCATACTCTTCGCTTTACTGGAAGATCGACCTCCATAACCTTTTGCACTTCCTGACGCTCAGGACGGACAGCCACGCGCAAAAGGAGATTAGGGACTACGCAGATGCTATTCTCAATATCATCCGGCCCTTGTTCCCTTATGCCGTAGAGGCGTGGGAGGACTACCAGCAACAAGCCAAAACGCTTTCACGCATGGACATAGACTTGCTCGCAGCCCTTATCCGGCGGTCAAATATTAAGACTCAGTGGGTTGACATGGTTGAAGAAGCGAGAGGCGAAAAAGCCTTGGCGGAGAAGTTCGGTATGAGCGGGCGGGAGTTGCGGGACTTTGTTCTTTCGTTCGATCTGCCGGATTTCTAGTGGTAGCGTAAAGATATCGCCTAAAGGAAAAGGGAATAGACATGACTGATAAAAACCGCTTCGAGCCGTCGCAAGGAAAACTAGAATACGTAGTGCGTAACTACGTAGTGCATATCCCTGATGATGCGGCAGCCATCCAATGGCGCGGCATACGTTATCGCCTATCTGCGATCACACCCCCTAGGACCGTGGACCTTCTGGTGGCGGCGTTGGAGGATATAAGTGTATTGTCGGATCAATCGGCGGTGCTTGATTTGGCTTGGAACGCTCTCGCCCGCGCAAAAGAAACAGGAATAGACATGACTGACGAAAAACGAAGTGAGCCGTGGCTGGAAGACGATACAGACGGCGCCCCCGCCGAAATCGTGGTGGCAGCCTTGACCCGCTGCTTTTTGAGTTGGCAACCTGACGCGCGGGTGCTTGGTAATGTGCGAGCAGGCGATGCCTTCCGCGCCATCCGCGAAATGTGGGGGAAGGCAAACGCCCACATTACTCCCCCCGCCACCGTCGCCGCGTTGGTACTAGCGTTGGATGACTTACTGGCGGACACCCAGCACGCTACGCATGATTGTGGCGACGATGATTGCCCTGTTCGTCGCGCCCACGCCGCCCTTGCCCTTTACAATAAGGGGACGGGGCAATGAGCGTGGTGACGGAGGAGATGCACAAGGCCGTTCTCGGCGCCTACATGGTGCGGCTGAATGCGGAGATGCTCGCCCGCAGCACTGGCGAAATGGGTATCCCCAGCCGCAATGATATCGAGATTATCATCTCCGCTGCTGCCCCGCTAATCGCGGCACGAGAGCGAGAGTTGTGCCTCGCCATCGCGCAGTTAGAACATGGCTATGCAGCAGAAGATATTGAAATAGCAACCAACGTAGGCGACGAAACGGGGCGCCTCCAATCAGAAGGGGCCGCACACGCGGCAAACCGCATCTGCACCGCCATCCGCGCCCTTGATTAATAACCCCCTGCCATCTTAACGACGCCAGAACCTACCCGGCGCCGAATGATTGGCAACAGGTTCATGACAGCATAGCCAAGGGCATCAGGTAAGTGAGTATATTTGCCTTGTGCAACCTTGGCGACGTTGCCGTTATCATCAAAGCCAAGGCTCTCCAAAGACGTAATCAGTTCCTTGCAGCGTGGATGGACAAACAACCGGGGCTTACCGGCGGCTGATAGAAAGGCGCCGTTCACGATATTGATACGGTCACTGACAAGTGGGTTTTTGCGCGGCATAACAAGTTTGAAACCCATGCCTCGCAGGACGCTATGGTTCGTATTGCCGCCCGCAGAGGTATGCTGCTGATTGCCTGAGGCGTCAGGGTAGATTGTAATATTCCTGCCTTTGAAGCGTTCCGAAAGAATGTCCGCATAGCGTTGGATGGTAGCGTTCGGCAATAATATTTCGTCAATAGCGCAGAAGCACTCTTCGCCCTCTCCATTCAGGAACTTAACCATAACGATGCCAGACATCGGAAAGCGGTTGAAGTCCAAGCCAAGGTGAAGGTTGCACCGTTTGTCATCGTCAATATGGGAAATGACATGCGTGCTGCGTTGGAAAGGCTGGTAGACCTTGCCGGTAGGCGACTCGAACGACGCCTCAAACTCGGTCCTGAACTCATAGGGGTTCATGCTTTGCCGTGCTTCTTCAATTTCTGAAGCAGGCACAATTCCGGCATCTACAGTCTTAATGGTATAACTAAACCAGTTTTTCTTGCCGGGGTCTAATCCGTCGCAGTAGGCTTCGTAGAACCACTTGCTACCGGCGCTGACTTTAGGGGTGCCAAGGAACAAAGCGTCCCCTTGTTGGTCAGCCAAGGCAGGGCGAACAATTTTAGTCCACATCACTTCAGTGATGTCGGCAGCTTCGTCAAAAATAGCAAAAGAAATCGAAAGACCTCGCAGGCGGTCAGGCACTTCAGCACCAAAGAGACGGATCATAGTGCCTGTATTCTTCAAGACAATCGACATATCGCTGCGATTGATTTCAGAGATCATCTCAGGCGGGATACTATCCATCAACTCGCGCCACATGATCTGCTTGGCCATCTTCAAAGTTGGCGCGATATAAACCACAAGCCCTTTTGAAACCGCATTGGCGGCACGGTAAAGCTCGTGCTTACTAAGGAACGACTTGCCACTTCGCCGCCCTGCCACTACCACGCGGTAGCGGCAAGGATGGAGATAGACATGCGCCTGCCAGGGCATAAGCCCGAGATTGGTTGTAGCCCGATCCACTAAAATAGGATCAGGCTGCCACGTTAGCTTGTTAATCGCGTTCATTCGTCGCCTTCAGACACGTCCTCAGAATCAAGCACCGCCCGCTTTTTGACGATCATCGGCTTGATTTCTTCCTTGGGTTTCATGAGACGGCGCAAGTCATGGACGTTGCGTTCTTCCTCGTTGGCCTTGGAGACGGCGGTGACAAGCTGGCCAATCGACTTGGTAAGGCGATTAAGCTCTACGCGAACACGGTCAGGGTTTTCACGGGTTTGCGCCTCCCCTTCCAAAAACTCGATTTCAGTCTCAAGCAAATTGGAAATGCGGTCGATAATGCTATCAAGGCGCTTTGACCGCTTGCGCGTCGTGGTCAAACGCTCTGCAATCTGTGCGGCCGAGGATAAAATCACTTCGTCTTCACGGGCTTTATTGCCCCGCAATAGGGACAGCGCCGCTGGCGACGGTTTGCCAGTTTCATCCATCCCCATCACCATCATAGCGCGGGCAGCGTCGGCAACGCGAGGCTCTAAATTTCGCGTCCAATTGTAACGGCGAATGCGATTAGAGATAGCTTGTGACGTGACGCCTTTGGCTTCTGGCAAGCGGGCCAAATCGCTTAAAGGCCAACCAATCCTATAGTAATGCTCAATAACGTCCCAATTTGCACCAGACTTCCACTTGCGCGCCTTTTGCTTGCGCTGCACCTTCACATCGGGGCGAATAGGCGTCACTTTCTCGGCCTTGTCGCTTGACATGATTAGATTCTTCCTAAAAAACGTTACTAACGTTGTTTATCCACTCGCTCCCATGTTAAAGTCAAGGCTGCATTGACTTCTTGCCCGCCAAAGCGTTACCCCTGCAACCTTATATTGCTTTTCAGGATTTGCATCATGGCCGTCACTGACCTTGCACCGGAATACAGCGCCAACCAAGATGACTGGCAGATGATCCGGGATGTGTTGAAGGGCGCCAAGGCTATCCGAGAAGGTGGCCAAAAGTATCTACCCCAGCTATCTGGTATGAGTTACGGGGAGTATGAAGCGTATAAGAAGCGGGCGCAGTTCTTCAACGCTTCCGCCCGCACGCTAAACGGTCTTGTCGGTATGATCTTCCGCAAAGAACCTGAAATTATCTTGAACGGGGCTGAAGTGCTGCGCCCTCAGCTTGAAACCTGCACCGTCGATAACCAACCGTTTACTGTTTTTGCCCGCGCCATTGTCCGTGAAATCCTAAGCATGGGTCGCGTAGGCGCTTTGGTAGATGCACCTACCAATGGAGGCACGCCCTACTTCACCACTTACATGGCGGAGAATATTACCAATTGGCGCAACATGCGCGACGATAACGGGCGCCTTGTTGCTAACCAAATCGTGCTGAAAGAAGATTTCCTTGTAGATAGCCAAACTGGATTCGGCTCTGAGGAAGTGACCGTCTACCGAGAACTCTATCTTGACGAGAACGGTATCTATCGCCAGCGTCTTTGGCTCCCGGTCAAGAGCAAGGACAACAGCACTTCTTATCAGCCTGGAAGCGAAGTGTCTCCTATGCTGGCTGACAGTGGTTTCTTCCGAGGCGAGATGCCCTTCATCTGCTTCGGACCTATGAAGACAGGCATGAAGGTGCAGCGCCCGCCTATCTTGGATATCGCTGAGTTGAACGTCCTGCACTTCCAGCGTAGCGCGCAGTTGGCCCATGGCCAGTTTTATACGGCCACGCCTACATATTGGGCGATTGCGCCTAACCTTGGCGATGAATTGCCTGAATACCGGGTTGGTCCTAATACCGTTTGGCTTGTGGATCAGCCTAACTCTTGCGGTATTTTGGAATACCGTGGCGAGGGCCTTAAATATCTTGAATCTGCTTGCACGCAACTTGAGTCACAGATGGCGAGCCTAGGCGCTCGCCTCGTGGTTGACCGCAAGAACACGGCGGGAGAATCCAATCAGGTTGCAGAGATGCGGGGTAAGGGCGAGACTTCCTTGCTTTATGAGATTGTAGACAGTGCAGAGAAGGGCCTGACAGAACTTTTGAAAATTTGGGTTCGGTGGAACGGGCGTAACCCTCAAGGCGTTGAAGTCAAGTTGAACCGTGACTTCGTTGATGCGGCACTGGAATACCGCACTTGGTTGCAGTTGGATAGGGCACATGCAGCGGGTAATATTGATGATGAAACGTATTATCGCGTGCTATTTGAAGGCGAGATGCTTCCGTCCACATATGGCCCGGCCCAGGTCAAGAAGATGATTGACATGGCGCCGCAGTTGCGGGCAGATATGGCGCAAGAAGCACCCGCATAGGGCGGTGCCGTTCGCTTTTAATTTTAGGTAATCATGACACAGCCCAACTTCATGAAACTGGTCAACCCTGAAGTTGGCTTTCTTCCTATGAATATCGAGTATGCAGCAAGCCTCAATTTGCCTTTTGTGCAAAAAGATGCGCTGGCCGATCTGAAAGGCGTTGTTGTCTGTGGCACAGCGCCGTCTTTGGTCAAGGCATCCTCACTGCGAGAAATCAAGCGGCTGCAAAGTCTTGGCTATAAGGTTTTTGCAGTAAAGCAGGCGATTCGTATTCTGCCGGAATATGGCATCATCCCTGATTTCTCTGTGGCGATGGACCCCGGAGAAAAGCAGATCAAGAAGACGCCTCTTGATCCGCGCGTCACATACCTTGTGGCTACCTCTTGTCATCCAAGAATGTTTGATTATCTCTTAAAGGGCGGCGCGAATGTGGTGCTTTTCCATTCTGCTTGCGGTGCTGCATTTGAAAATCTATGCGAAATGGAAATCTATGAAAAATACTTTCCAGAAAATTGTAGTTACGAAAGCGTAGCTAGTGGCGGGTTTACCGTTGTAAACCGCGCTGTCGCTGTTGCTAGTTGGATGGGCGCTAAGCGCATTTGCATTGCAGGAGCGCCTTTTGGCTGGCGCGACGATGAAGACTACTACGCGCCTACGGTCACTGAGCCTGCGGGCAACGCCTCAGGGCCTACGCTTGATGACCAAGGCCGAGTAGACGGCAAGCGGTGGTTCTCCAAGGCGGACTTGCTGCCCAGCGCCATGTCCCTTGCTCGTAAGGCCAAGGCCAATCCGGGCAAGTTTGATTTTATCGGTGACAGCCTCGCTGCCTCCTTGGCCGCAAAGTCAGATGCTTTCTTGGAACGTGTTATTCCAAGCGGGAGTTAACCCCGCTTTTTGGCCCGCTGAGCCTGCGCGATGTTATCCACCGCGTTCGGATAGGGTCGGCCTGCCTTTTCAGCACGGCGCTTGGCTGCCGCTTTGTCTTGCGGGCTAAGCGCCGTGGATCGCTTGCGGGGGTTCTTCTTTTCCCAAAGTGGCTTGTCCATCACTTCTTCCCCTTTTTATCAGCGGCTTCCATTTGCCGCACCAACTTACCAGACCATGCTTCGCCAGCACGCCCGCCCCAAAGATTGATAGCGATTGCTCGCGCACTAGGGCCCCCATCGGCTGGTTTAGCTTGCGGCGCATTGCCGTGCCGGTCAAAAAAGGCTTTCATACGTTTAGCCGTTTCGGGCGAAATATCCTTGCCTGCGGCCAATGTGGCAGCGCGGGCCACGCCAGAGCCAATGCCCTGCTTGCCCGCTTCTGCGGTAGTCAGGCCACCGCGCCCATACTTACGGCGCTGTTCGAGCCCACGCTCAGCAGCGCTCTGCACGCCTTGCGGCGGCGTAAAATCAATTTTCTCATACTTCTTCGGCGGAGCCATGGCTTTTCCCTCATAAGGGTGTTGCATTTACCGTATACAATGATCTAGGCACTAATAGTCAACCGTGCGGCTGAGCCGCGCCCGTATATCGCATCGGTTAACTGCGATCTCCTGTGGAGAGTTTTCAATATGTTTATTCGGTCCCTTCAGAACCAAATGAATTATAATGCAGAAGGCGGAGGCGGTGGCCCCGACATTGCGGCCCTGGTTGCCGCTGAAGTGGCAAAGGCCACTCAAGGTCTTAAGTCAAAGAACGACGAACTTCTAAACGAGGTCAAGGCAGAGCGCGAAAAGCGCAAGGCGTATGAAGTTCAGATTCAGAGCATGGGCAATCAAGAAGACAACAACAAGGCCCGCGAACTTATGGAGCGTATGCAGGCCGATGCGGACCTTCGCATGATTGTGGAAGGTGGCAAGGCAGCGTTTGAGGACGTGCTTACCCGCCGCACCAAGTCTGTGGTTGGGGCTGAACGCGCCGCCAAGGAAGCCGCAGAGCGGGCAGCGCAGGAAGCCGCCGCACGCGCAGAAGCAGCGCAGAACCGTTGGCGGTCTGAGCGGCTGAACTTTGAAGTGACTTCCGCCGTCAGCAAGGCCAAGGCACTACCGGAGGCCGCCGAATATATCCGTATCAAGGCTGAACAGATGTTCCACCTTGACGACGAAACGGGTAAGCCCACGCTACGAGAAGGCGTCGATGTGATCGACCGTAGCGGCAATCCCCATACGCTCGATACGTGGGTGGAGTCGCTACGCGATACCAACCCGTTCTTCTTCGGCATCCCTTCTGGCGGTGGCGCTGGCGGGGGCAATGGCCGAGGCGGCGACCGCGCTCCGGTTAGGATTAACGCCACTGACGCCAAGGCAATCAGCGGCAATCTTGAAGCGATTGCGTCTGGCAAGGCAGTGGTCGCGTAAGCAAAAACAGATACCTACGGGGCCTAAAACCCCGTAGGTATTGACTTTGTAGTTTACTTTACCATAAGAAAAGAGCGTTTACATTTCTTGCCCTTGTGGGGTCGAAATTAATTCCCGCCTCCCTTGTGGGTTGTGCGCGGTTCGCGGAATCCTTCGGGTTTCAACGGCGGGAGTGCCGGTAAACCCTATAAGCACAGGAGATTACTATGCCCAATAGTTTGTCAAACCTCATTCCCCGGCTTCTCGCTCGTGGTCTTCTTGCTCTACGCGAGCAGGCGATCATGCCGCGCCTAGTCAACCTTGATTATTCGTCTGAAGGTGCGATGCGTGGTTCCACCATCGACATTCCGATCAGCAACACCTTTACCGCCACCGACGTTGCCCCGTCCATGACCCCTGCTTCGGCTCAGGACAGCACCCCCGGCCTCGTGCAGATCGCCCTTGACCAGTGGAAGGAAGTTCCCTTCTTCATCACTGACAAGCAGCGCCTTGAGATTATGGAGAGCGAATCCTTCCTCCCCATGAACGTCTCCGAGACTGTTCGTGCCCTAGCCAACTCCATGGACGGCTATATCCACAGCCAGTATGTGGACGTGTATGGCTATGTTGGCGTTGCTGGCCAGACCCCTTTCAGCACCATTGCTGACGTGGTGAATGCTCGTGCGGCTCTAAACCGCCAGCTTTCTCCCATGGGCAACCGCCGCATGGTCCTGAACCCGGATGCTGAGGCTCAGCTACTTCAGATTCCTGCTATGTCCGATCTGGAAAAGACCGGCGATCAGGAAGTGAAGATCGAGGGTATGCTTGGCCGCAAGTTCGGCTTCGACTTCTTCCAGTCCACCAACGTTGTGACCCACGTCGCTGGCACCGCTGCAAGCATCACCGTGGCTTCCACCACTGCCGTTGGCGCTACCTCGCTGGATATCCTCGCCTCCGTGGCAGGCACCCTGCGCCGTGGCGACGTGTTCAGCATCGCTGGCAACACCCAGACCTACGTGGTGACTTCGGCTAACGCTACCTACACCAGCACCAAGGCCGCTATCACTATCAGCCCTCCGCTGGTGGCGATTGCGTCTAGCGGTTCTGACGTGGCCAAGCGCGCTTCGCATGTGGTCAACCTAGCCTTCCAGCGCGAGGCATTCGCCTTCGTGAACCGTCCGCTGGCAGGTGTCGGTTCTGGCCCGGAACTCGGCTCCATCATCTCGCAGATGACCGACCCGGTGTCTGGCCTGACCATGCGTATGGAAGTGACCCGCCACAACAAGCAAGAGCGCTTCGCTGTGGACGTGCTATACGGCGCCAAGGCAGTTCGTCCTGCCCTCGCCGTCCGCGTCGCTGGCTAAAGCCAAGCGGCCTAAAACAAGAAAGCCGGGCAGAAATGCCCGGCTTTTTTTTGTTGGTAGAGGCGGTGGGGTTTGAACCCACAATGCCGTGAGGCCATCAGATTTTGAGTCTGACGCGTATGCCAGTTCCGCCACGCCTCCTTAAAACTAACCCCACTGCGCTGCCATCGCCTGTGCAATACCCGTGAAAGTCTTGGATCGTTCTTTCCACCGATCAGGACTCGGAGGCATCCGATGGACGCGGGCTTCGCGCCCAGACACGATATTAGTCGGAACTAGGTTAGGCAACCCCTTCAACCACAAGCAAGTTGCTTTTGTTTCTCCGTGCCCGAATTGCCATGGTTGGATAATCTGATTTGGCTTACGAACCCTAGAAGAAATAATGCTAACCGGGTTCTCCAGAGCGATTCTAGCGATTGGAGCATCTAATAAAGCACGCACAAAGAGAAGAGCTTCTTTCTGTTCTTCTTGCTTCTCTTTGAACCATCTTGCGCCTGATACAGCTAAGTGTGTGCAAGGTGGGTGGGCGATCAGCAAATCCCATCCATTCTCAAGGATAGAGAGAACGTCTTGCTGAAAATGTTTTCCAGGGATTTCAGTAGGGAGCAAATCACAAGACCATGCCTCATGCCCACGCTCTTTGAACGCATCCCTTACAATGCCACTAAACTCACACGCTACCAAAACTCGCATCGCTTTCTTTCCTTTTAAGTTAAAAGCATTCATATCCCGTTTCAGTGGTATAGAACACCCGCTTTAACCCGAAGTCAGCAATGCACTTAGCGCAACCCAGGCAGGGTTTAGCATTGCCCAAAATAAATTGTTCTCGTTTTGTGCTAGAATATTTGACCCGGCACACATACAGGTCTGCTTTTTTCAAGCTGTCTACGTCCACAACACGCAAAGCATTGAAAATGGCGTTTGTCTCTGCGTGCCAAAAAAGAGATTCAGGGTTTTTCCCAAATTTGGCTTGGAACGGATGCGTCCGCATCTGGTTAGCGCCAAACGATATAATCTCTTTGCCACGCACGATAGCTGCCGTCATACGCGAACTTTTAATCGGGGCCACGTCTACCGCAAGCACACGCAACGTATTAAAAATATTCTCGTGCATTTTTTTTGTGCCTTTAGTTTTGGTGTAAGCGGCAGGACTCGAACCTGCACCCAGCCTGTTATGAGCAGGCCGCTCTACCAAATTAAGCTACGCTTACTCTTCATCGTCTTCGTCGTCGTCTTCATGCTCCCCGTTCAACACAGCCATCTTAGCCTGTTCAAAAGCAAACACAAGCTCCATGTTGCTGATACCCCCCGCAAAGCACATGCCCATGTCGCCGTCATTATCGAAAAAGACAATGGCGGCCTTGGCAACGCCAATCTCAGCAAGGCGCTCTGCCTGCGCCATCAACTGCGACCTAGCGACTTCCTGCTTCTTGCGGGGCATATGTTATCCTCTCAGCGCGGCTTGTAGCCGCAATCCCAAAGATAAGAGTCAATCTTATCCAACGCATTTTTGGTGAATGCCTTGGCGTCAGAAAACTCATTTACGAACGTCAAATCAAATTGCATTTTATTCAAGTTGCCTTCGCTTCGCGGCTTCTTGGCGAGGACTTTCCTCCACCAAGGCATGTTGGCTTGTGGGTCTACATCTGGCCGAGTGACCTTAACCATAAGGCCCATCGAGAACATTTGCACCATATGGTATTCGTTCTCAAATCGGATATCGTCAATGATGACTGGAACGCCTGCGGCAATAGACGTGTGGATTTTGGAAGAAGCTACTTCCACCCAAAAGTCTTCACCCATGCAATCGCGCGCCCACTGCGTCCCCAGCGTCTGCATAGCGTAGCGCGGCGTGTGGCCTGAGAGCCAAGGCGAGGCTTCCCCCTTGGAAGAACCCTCAATGCGTCGAGTGATCCCCTCATCATCAAGGCCCTGATAAGCCAAAAGAGCCCTCAACATGGCCTTTAGGCCATCAGCCATCTTGATCCGTGTGAAGCCCCGCTCATAGATCAGCGCCTCTGCAAGCGTGCTTTTGCCTGCTTGCATGTAGGGGCTATAAAGACCGATGACTGGAACTGGCTTAAACTTTTCCATAGTTTGCTCTCACCCTAACTCGTGGTTTATTTACAGCCACAGCGTCACCCCTAAACCAAGCAACGCCCGCGTCGTCTACTTCGACCAACTCAGGGGGTAATAGCACACCCCCACGCCATGTCAATACGGCAAACCCTGGCCGCGAATAGGAAGGCGCATCTTCAGCATATTCAAAGGCAGCATGGCGCTTGTGGCTCAGGAAGCCGCATTCTACGCCCCACCGGCGCCCCCTATAGTCCTCAATAGGTGTCACCGTCAGGGCATGGGTATGCCCTGTCACCATGGTCACGCCTGCCACTGCGGCGTTGTTGCGGGCAGCGCCTACGCCTTGGCGATGCTTGTGCTTGATAACCGTGTGCCCGCCAAGGATGTTTGCGTTGACGTGTAGGGACCACGACATTTTCCAGTTTGCGAAATGATCGTGGAGGCGAAAGCCGCTGATACCCTTATAGTCTGAAGCCGTCAGAGCCAACTTATAATCAAATCGTCGGCAGTGGTTCCCCACCGTATAGAACTTAGGCGTTCCGGGCAGCAAAAGCCCTTCGATATTGGCAAGAACTTCTTGACAGGCTTCGAGTTCTGATTTCACATCAGGCTTGCGCTCCCAACCTAAAGGCGGATGGCGAGAAAGCCCGGCGCCGTCAAAAAGGTCGCCGTTCATCACAAAGAAGTCAGGCCGCAAGGTGGGCAAGAGGGTATAGAGGGCTGCTTCTGCGGCTGTCACCCCATCCCCAGGCCACTTGTGGCGGTCGCTCACAATGACTGCGGTGCCATCTTCGATAAAGTGGTTTTCCCGCAGAGGATATGCGGTGTCTCGTTCAGTCAAGTCATCCGTGATAGTGGGAAGCACGTAGCCTAAAGACTCAAGTCGGCTGCGCCTTGCGTGGACGTTGCGGATATGGATGCCAAGAGCTTTAGCCGTTTGGGTAGGGGAAAAACCATTTTCAACCCAAATGCGGGCGAAGTCTTCGGCTGACGTGACTTGCACTCAAAAACCCCTGTTTTACTTCAACATCTCTGCCGCATCAAAAGGCAACGACGCTAATCGCTTTGCCCATCCGCGACCGTGATTAGGCCACGTAGGCATTTTGGTCATTGCATCAACGCGCATAGCATGGAAGCGTTCTGCCACGCCACTAGAAAACGACGCGGCAATAGTTTTAGGCCCGATAGCCCCGTCAACTGCCACATTTGCGGCCCCTTGAAGCCACCGAGAAGCAGCACCAACCCCATTATTTACCGCTGTGTCAAAGACAAGAAGGGCTAAATCTGGCGGCAGTGAAGAACATTTTACTTTGTCCCAATAATCAGTTCGGTAAATATCTTTAGCCTGAGCAAGTGTCAGGTTAGCGATGTCGATATGCGGGTAGGCCCGTTTGCTGATGCCATATTTGGTTTCACCGCCTCTGTCGGCCAAATCATTTACATACCCACCTTCGTGGCCGATCAGAATCTCAAAAGCCTTATCAAATGCTGTCATGTGATTTTAAGAGACTTACCCTCGTTGTAGCGCGATAGCATGATATCAATAATCCGAGGACCGGAATATGACACGGCGATGATGACTGCGAAATTTGGAAATCCGGCCAAAGCAAAATAGTCAGCGATGCCTTTACCAATAACGCCCATGGCAATAGCGAGTGGGACTTCCCAAAGTAGGTTCCAGCCGCTCGGCCTACGGGCTGAGGTAGCAAGGGCTAAAAGGCGACCCAGGATACCCATGGCCCCCGCAATTGCGCCATGAGTCGCCAAATCCCTTACTCCTAGATCATCAATAGGCATGACGCTGCGCTCCTCGTTTGGCGACAAGCAAGGGATGCAGGTATAACCTAAAAGCGCAAGGCCGATCAATACACTCGGGGCTTATTGGTTTTTACGGGCGTTGGCGTCATCGAACACGGCTCCAAACACGTAACTACCTATGACCGCGCCTGACAATCCGATCAAGGCAAGGACTGTCTGGTGCGTCAAATTACTATCCGGGCTCCACACGGTCAACGCCGGGACGGCAAGCGCGCAATATGAAAGAGTGGCATGGATAATCCGGCGCCTACGCTTCCATTCCCCAGGCTTGGCAATCTCATTACTCATGAGCAAGAAGCTCCTTCACACGGATAAGTTTATCTCGGCATTCGGCAGCAACAGAGTTTAGTTCTAAAATCCAGTATGCGAGTTCGGTGTCAGACATGCGCTCAGCGGGTTTAGGGATATCAGGGCACGTGAGTAGGCTTTGGGGGATTGGCTGGCGTAGGAGAGCCTGTGGAGGCCCCGCGCAGGCCGTCAAGAGCAGCCCGCATAGCAGGAGAAGAAACACAGGAGATGGATTGTGGCGCACGGGCAACCCCTTCTCGAATAACGGTCACAGCCTGTTGACGCTCTTGCTGGGTCTTATGATATGCTTCCAAAGTGATTTGAGATTCTTCCTGCAATCGCGCTCTTTCTTGAGCGACTTGAACAGAAAGTTCAGCGGCATACTCGCGTCGGATAGCGGGCTCATGGAGAAACTTGAGCCAAAGATACCCACCAGACACAAGACTGACTAGCAATACTGGTAGGGTTAAAAAAGAAGATACGAGACTGAGCATCAGATGCCTATGGCGAACCAATTGAAACCGTAATTAGACCCAGGCCCCCACATACTAAAAGCGGTCCTAGAGAACGTCCCAAGGTGCAAGGCGTATAAAACCTGCGCTGAGTCAGGACCGGTGATAGTGGCCTGCACATTATAACACGCAGTTGGAAAAGCAGTTGCAAATGTTATGGTCACGCCAGTGGCTCCCGTCGCCCCAGACCCCCACTTCATAATAATACCGCTCGGGAGTGTCATACTTCCTGTGGTGCTTGCGTTGGTCACATAATCAGATGCCTTTATAACCTCGCTACCGTTGATAGATGGGTTTACTTTGAAATCTGCCTTGCGGGTAGAACGCGTGACTTCAAACACGTCGCCTAGGGATACACCCGCGTCACTGAATGCTCGTAAGGCGAAATTACTACCCGCGTTCGACCCCGACTCTGCTGCATTGGTAACTACAGCTTGGAACCGCGTGGTCGCACCAGTTGCAAAATAAACGCTGCGTTCTGTCGCTGCATTACCATATACGTTCATGTATCCCGCAACAGACAAGGCCCCAGACATAGCATCGCCTGTTTTATCAACCGCACCCACGTTTGCGGCTGTAAGCGATGCCCAAGTAGGCGCAGAAGTAGACCCGTTCGTGCGGAGGACTTGCCCGCTCGTGCCGTGGCTATTGTTAAATAGGGCAGCGCCTGTTTCGTTAAATTCAAGTCGGCTAGAGCCATTTGTGGCAAGCGCCACACGGTTCGCCCCTGGAAAGAATAGGCCGGTATCCCGATCAGTAACCGGGGACACGGCCGTTGTGCTTTGAGAACCACCGCCTGCGAAAGCAACATAGGTGGAGACATACATCACACCATCGCTGTCATACATGACAAAGCGAGAAGCTGACGGGGCAAAGAACAGATACTTTGTGCCAGAGGACCAACTGACAGCCGAAGTCCCCCCTGTGTTGTTGCGGACAATAAGCGTTCGACTTACGGTTGGCGTGGCCGCAGAGGTATAAGTCCCTTCGCCAATTTCAAAAAGCGAAGGGTTCGTAAGACTGTCCACTGCTACGTAAGAAACGCGAGAGCCAGAAACCACCCCCGATAATGCAGGTGATAGGTATCCCGAAACTGCTGCCCCTAAATCGTAAGTTCCCGTGCCCGCAGTAGATGTTGCGACAAGGACTCGATCACCAACATTAACAGGGACGCCCATTAGTTATCTTCCTCAATCTGAAAATCGGTTGTCCACAAATCTTCCAATTCTCTATTCACCACAGGCACGTCCGAAAATTGACCGAATAGCCCTTCACCAAGATACCCTTCTTCACGAGCAAAAAAGACTTGGCCTGTCGTTCCTACTTCGCTTGCAGCCGTTATGACGCTTGACGCTTCGCTCTCAGTCAAAATAGGGAAAGCAATTCGCTCTACACGGTAAGGCAGACCCCGTGTTGCGTAGCGAACGCCAGTCAACCCCGCCCTGCTTGAAAGGCCAGGATCACGGAAAGAGCGAGCATGGCCATAAGCGTAAGAGTCAGTAGTTACAAGGCCGTCACCAACCCATAGTCTGCCAAGCTGCAAATAAGTGCTGCTCACTGTGCCTACAAATGTCAAGCGCACATACCGCGCTGTGATGCCTGTTGCAGACCGCCAACCCCACACACCCCAAGGGTTAAGAGTGAAACTGGCCGCAGTAAGGTTAAGAGCGTCTGTGCCGCTTTGGCTAGAGACGCTGGCAGTAATAGCAACGGTAGCGCCAGTAGGAGGGAGTAGACCGTCGCGTGGTGCCGCAAAAGCGATGATTTTGGCTGCCTTGCTAGTCCCAAAATCAAGGTCAATAACGACGTTGGTAACGTTATTCCAAGTGCCACTACGCCAATAATTCTGCACCTGTGGCGTGAGCATACCACGCGGCCCAAGCCCTGTGGCTTCGCTGGAAACAGTCAGCGAAGCCCCGCTTTGCTCCGCCCAATTTTTCCATGAGAGAACAGCGCCCATTAACCCCACAACTCCAACTCAGCGTAGTCGCCTCTAGCAGAGATACCGCGCACAATAAAAGCCTTTCCGTTTGCCAACGTAGGGATGCCGGGCCACCTTAGCGTAACTGTCGTGCCTATTGGAATAGTCCACCAATTTAGGCCCCCCGCCCTAGGACCAACACGCGCGGACCATGTGCGCCGAGGCACTTTATAGGTGTCTAGCAAAGATTGTGCCAGCGTAGAGGCGGCGGTCTTGGACTCCAAAACCCCCGGTAATTCAGGACCATCAACCGCCAAGGGATACCGGGTTCTAACCGTAATATCAGAAGCAACAGCGAAGCGGCGTTTCTTTCCGTAATATTCTTGTATATAAGTGGAAGCCGCTGTGGCTATGTCCCCGCCTTCTTGCGTCGTCTCGATTTCTTGATATGACACCTTTATCCGCCACCAAGGGGGCGTGGAACCTGACGTTTCTTCAGGTGCGCTCAACTGCATATATGGTTCAATAGTGATAGTAGATGCGGTGGCGACGGGGGCGTAGATTATGCTGCCTTCAAACTGGCCGAGTGTATTAGCGCCCCACCATGCGGAACCAAGACCTGCGGCCAGTTGGTTCATGGCGTCTTCGACTGTGCCTTCCCGAACGATGATGCCTACCTCTTCTTGAGGCCATGCCGTAAACGAAGAAGCAGTGGCGCTCGCTACCCCTCCGACCACACGCAAGATTTGCGCGGCGACGTGGCTCGCCGTAGAGACGTAGCCCCCGTCCGTCTCTCCACGCACGTCCGAAGTTAAAAAGATAGGATCGTCGTGAAGTTTAATAAATCCGCCGCCTTTATATGAAGCGTATTTGCCCGCGCCAGGGCTTTCCACAACCAAGGACGCGTATGAACTTACATCCGCATGGAGTACGAGGTCTAGGCCACTATCCCTTACCGCTACAATTTGTTGAACCGCCCCGTCATGTAATTGGTATATTCTGTTCACATCATCTATGAGAACTGGTTTTATATTCCGCACAAAGCCGAAAACCCGTGGCTTGGCTACGCCTTCGAGGCCCGTGCTTCCCTCTGTCCCGCCTGCACCCGTGTAAAGATTATTGGCAGTGGTCTGTAAGTCAGCCGCCGCCGAACGCAGCGGCATACGCAGGGTGTCAGTGCCCTCAAAGGCTTCTGAGGCGCGGAGGGAGGCGACTTCTACCCAAGTGGATCGTGCCGCGTGTGTGGGGCGCCTGTGAGGTGCCCTGGTTAGCTTGACACGGCGACCCGCTACCGCCCACTCACCCGCAATGGTGTCTAGCGCGCCGTCCGTGTTCGAGAAACGCAGTTCGCCCGATTCGATTTGAGCGCGCCTGCCTTCTCCTGGGTAGACGGGGATGAAGCGTTCCACCGCAGGGGGTTCAAGCATACGAGGAGGATAGACGGCGACGGTGCCGGCGTCGCCGGGTTCCTGCACCCAGCCACGGTCAGAGGCCACGATAGTTGGCGCTGTAGCAACTGACGAACCTTGCGTGTCCAACGCTGCCATAGGCGTGCCAGAAGGCATGAACAATTGTGGTGGACGAGGATCACCGACCCCTTGAGGATCAGGGTTAATCTCAATAAGCCAAACAGATTCTTCAATCGCGGCGCTTGCCGCCGTAATAGTTACGCTCATTGTGCCCTCAGACGAGCCGTGCGGAGTTCTTCACGAAGCCCTCCTACCTGTACTCGAAGTTCGGCAATGGCCTCAACTAGCCCTGTGCTTTCTTTGCTATCCGAATCCGCTGTGGCCTCGCGGAGCGAGACAATTTCATCTCGGACTGCGCGCAATTCAGAGACAACGGCTTGGTTATCAGAACCATTAACCTCAACGCCAAGGCGCCCATCAGAACCACGGCGCAAGGGCATAATGGCTTCGGGGCCAGCCTCACCGAAGAGAGCCATAGGCGCAAGCGTGGGGCTATTCACGTAATCAGGGATGCCGCCGTTGGCGTAAGCCATGATCCGTCCGTGACGGAATACACCGCCAAAAGCAAACCCGCCGCCCCCTTCCGTTGCGGGCTGGCTGTCAATACTAGGACTTGTATTCGTGGATTGATTATTCTGTTCCACCGCAGCCTGAATAGCCTCTGCAATCGGAAGCAACTCAGCCAATTTGCTATCAAACCGCTTCGTGTATTCTGCCGTTTCTGCAATTGCAGCGTTGGTGCGTAGATTGGCCATTTCCGCAACCAAGGGCACGCCCGCCAAGTCAGGAAGGCTCTGCTGCGAAACTGGCGTGGTAGATAGAGACTCTAGGCCCGATACAACGCGGCTACGGATATCATGGAAACCGCTTGTAGAAGCATAGGCTTCACGTGCCAGATTGAGGAAGGTATCTGCGGATTGCGTGATACGATTAAGGGCATCCATATTCCCCGCTTGGGCTAATGTCAGATCGCGGGTAAAAAGCTCCTCTGCGGCGCTCAAGCGCCCCATGCTCGTTGTGCCAGAAAGCGCGTTGGTGCGAAGCGAATCGAGATAATCGCGGATATTCTTATTGGCATCCTTGAGAATCTTAACTCGTTCTGCGGCCTGCGTCCTCTCAAGTTCAACCAAGAGTCGAGACTTTTCTTCGGCGGAAATGCCTAGCGCGTCAAGCGAGGCGGTGAAGGATTCAATTTCCTTCTGAGTCTTATAAGCGAGTTCGATGCGCTGCGCCTCTTGGTCCATGCCTTCCGCCATGAGGCGACGCACGTGCATTTCAAGGGCGGTGTCACGGATAGTCAGGCTACGTTGTTCTTCCAACTTAGCAATTTGCTTATCTCGTGCAGCAAGAAGTTCTTCTTCGCCAATCCCGTATTCACGGGCTTTGGCTGTGGCTTGCGCGAAGGAGTCAATCAGCGCGTCCATCTGCTTCTTGAACTCAGATACAGGGTCCGCACTAAGGTTCTTAATCGTGTCTTGGACGCCGATAAAGCCATCAACATACTGTTGCAGCGTTTCCACACCTTGGAAAACGCGCTTACGCAATTGCTCGTCAAGAGCGGCATTATCAACAGCGGCAAAACGCAGGCGCGTGAAGCCCTCACCAACGGAGCCCGCATCTGCCGAAGAATAGTCGGGGCCGTTCTTATTGCCTCCGATAACACTGGCGCCAGATACACGTAGGTTACGCATTTTCAAATAAGCGTTGGTGGCGGCGACTTGTTGTTCCGCCTGTTGGAAAACCGCTTTTCCGGTTTCGTTGTAGAATGAGTAGTCGATAGGCTTCAGCGCAGTGCCGAAATCTTTTGTCCCACCAACCGCCTCGTTGTATGCGTTTGACTGCAAGCGCAAGCCGTAGCCTCGCACGCTTTCGCGGGGGCCGAAGAGGCCGCCTAGACCGCCGCCCGCTGCGCCGCCTAGAATAGCACCTAGAAACGGCATCCCGATCATGCTGCCAAGCGCCATGCCCGCTAGAGAGCCGACGCCTGACCCGATCCCGCCGCCGAGTTGATTCCCGCCCAACATGCTGTTGGTGAACATGCCAACGCCAAACCCGGCGCCGAGAGCCCCTAGCGACATGGAGCCGCCGGAGCCGAGAAGGCCAGAAGTGCCAGCCACCGCCGATGGGATGCCTGTGGGGTCCACGATAGCCATGGATGCTGGCGTGCCAAACAGGTAGCTGTTAGCGCCTGCCATCATGCCGCTGAACCCACCGCTCGGCAGTAGGTTTGAAAGGCCTGTCAACTGGCCAAGGCTGGAAAGGATACTGCCGCCACCCGCCGCAGCCCCCGCTGCCGCAGCGCCACCACCCCCCATGGCCGATAGCCCCAATCCCAAAGTCGGGAGCGCGGTGCCAGAGAAGATCGAATTGATAATCGGATTTACGATGCCAAGGCGCAGGATAGACTGAACGATGGATGACATGACGCCACGGATGACGTTGCCGAAGTTAAGAGCGCGGAGTTCACCCTTAGCAAAGGCTTCTGTAATAGCGTCGCCAACTTGCTCAAAGGCGCGAACGCCGATGTTGGCTAGTTCTTTATAAGAATTATCAAGTTGGTCATTTTGCTGACGTAGTTCAATAGACTTACGAGTTGTGGCTTCTAGCTTGGAAATCTCATCAGGAGACGCGCCCCGGTATTGTTGGCGCAGTTTCAGAACAGCAAGTTCTTGCTCGCGCAAAAGAGTGCTTGCGCCAATGAGTTCACGTTCTTTTTCAAGAGTAGCGATTTCTTCTTCACGTAGCCGCGTATTGGCTTTTACTACTTCATCCGAGCGCTCTTGCTGCTTGCGTTCGCGCATGAGCGGGAGAATGGCCTTTAGGGCGTCCTCATACTCTTTAGAACCTTTAGTCCCAAAATCAAGCGCTTTGGTCTGCGCCTTGATCTGTAGCTCCATCTCTTCGCCAGCAAGCGTGCTTTGCTTATAGGCGTCGATCAATCCTTGATTTTCTTTAATCTCGATTTGAAGAGTCGATATGTATTTGCTAAGGCTTTTTTCCGCGCCTGTTAGCTTTTTTGCGTTTTCTTCTACTTTGACTTCATCGAGTCGCTTTGCCACTTGCGGTAAAACATCTCGAAATTCTTTATTAGTCCGCACCAGCTTTATAAGCTGCTTATCTGAAAGGTCTGCTGCCCCCGCAAACTTTTCTATCAAACCCGTATCTCGTAGGGCAGTGCGTGTGTATTCCGCTATTTTAGCGGTCGATTGCGTGTTCAACATACCTTGTAATGCGGTCTGTTGAACGTCCGCTAAAGAACCTGTCGTCGCACGAGCGCCGCCTTCTTGCTGACGAATAATGTCAATAGTAAATTGCACATAAACGCCATTAGAGAATTTATTAGCAAATTCAGTAATTGACTGATCGAGTTCAGAGACTCGCTTTCGCGCAGCTATCAGCGAATCACTTGTAGCTTGGAATTTAGTATCAAGGGACGCCTCAACAAGTGCTTTCCTTATCTCCTCTATCGCGTCTGGGATTTCTTTGCCTTTGAAAGCCGCATTCAGCATATTGACGGCATCCAACGCTGAAAGCGTGCCCTTTAAGAAATCATTTATAATAGGGTTTGCAGCGGCATACGCTTGCTGCTCAGCTTCTAGCGCAGATCGCGTAGCCATTGCAGCTTGCCGCTCTTTTTCTTTCGCAGAGTTCATAGCCTCCGCAAGTCGGGGATTTTGTAGTGCGGTTTCAATGTTTTGTTGTGTCGTCTCTATAGCGCGGATACGAGGGGTCAATCCTCGGCGCATGGACGCTGCCGCTCGCTCAGCCGCAGCTAATTCGCGTTGCGCTGCGGACCTTTCTATCTCCATTCGCTTGCGTTCTGCTTCTGCGGCAGCGGCGATGGCATCGCTCTCAGACATGCCTAGCCGTTTATTTGCTTCGATGCGGCGCTCAATGGCGGTTGAGGAAGCATCCAACGTCTGTTTATTACGGAAAAGAATTTCATTAAATTCAGAAATAGAGTCATTTACTTTTGTGCTGGCCTTATTGATTTCATTGACTGATTTCGTAAATTGATTCGATGCGCCTATTAGGCCAGAAAATTCTTGTGCAAGTTTGCTGACTACTCCCAATAGCCAGTTCAATACGTCAAGGGCACCGATATCTTTTAACAAACGAATAAATTCGGTTAGTCCTTTGATTACCAAAAGAATAACATCGCTGAGTGCCGCAAATGCAGCGCCGATTGTATCGGTAGCTCCGATTTCGCGCAGAGTCTTCATCGTCTCTGCGAGGGAGTTGGCGAAAGTTATAACGGCATTGTTAAGCCCACCTTCCCCAATAGCGTTAGAGAACAGAGTAAACTGCGTGCCCAAACGCCCAAACGACGCGGAAATGCTATTAGAAGTGCGTGAAAGAGCCTCGGAACCGCCAGACATCAAATTGATTTGGCGTATGAACTCCGTGCCGTATCGCTTTACGTCAAGCGATCCTTCTTCAAACCGCTTATTAAGGTCTGCTTGTCTGCCATCAACTTTAGTAACTGCTTTGTCAAGCGCCGACATAGCGATAGGGAGGCGGTCGCCCAACTGCAACCGCACTTCTTCCGCCATGAACTTGCCCTTGGACATTGACTGTTCCAAGGCTCGGATAACGCCCATAGTGTCAGCGGACGAAAGGCCGAAGTTACGGGCAGCTTCAGACAACTGAGTAAACGATGTGCGGGTTTCGTCGCCGGTAAACCCTGCTCCCTTCATAGCCAGTGAAAGGCGAGCGAAAGAGTTGCCGACTTCACCAACAGAGAATCCGATACGGTCAGCTTCGTTGGTCAAAAACTGAAGATTACGTTGGAACTCGCCGCTAGTTGCAGATACAGTCCTGAGCGTATTTGTGAATTTCTCGTATTCCATAATAGACTGGACTATTTCTCGTGTGCCGAACGCAGCACTGAGAGCCGCGATAGCGGCGCCAGTGTTGAAAAGAATACGGCTGAATCCACCCAACGAAGCGTTGGCAGCACCGAAAGCGGCGGAGATTGTGCGCGCGTTATCGCTTATTCTAGGGAGTAGACCTCCAACTCGCGCAATATCCCCGCTCAATGCTTGCATTGCTCGGTTAAATTCACCTGTTGCTTTAGCCGCGCCGATGGAATTTAGGCCGTGGGTCCGCAGCGCGGATTGATATTGGTTTATTGCATTTGTTGCGCTAGCGCTAATACCAGAGAATTGATCTGGACTTAGTTGCCTAGATGCTCGTCCGGTGATACCGGCAACGCGTGTCTGCGCCTGTTGCATAACCCGTTCAAAAGCAAGCACATCCGTGACTCGCTTTTTTTCAACCGCAGATATTTCTTTTGCGTTTGCGATCCGTCGCTTTTCCTGCGCCTCTAGAGCCTTTAAGCTGTCCTTTACATTTGAAACAGAATTTTTCCAAGCAATGTTTGTCCTAGTAAGATCAAGGGTGCCCGCGTTGACTTTTTGGATAATTGCAAGATGCTTTAGATACGCGTTGCCGGTATCAGTGATTAGATTGCGCCGCTGAGATTCAGATACATTTGATTGGTTTATCATACGAATCATTTTTTCGTATTGGCGCGCGGCGGCGTCAATGCGCTTCTCCATAGCCGCTAGTGCGCTCTCAGACTTCTTAGCCCCTTTCGCAGTCTCGTCCTGCGCCCTACCTAGTCCAGTGGCCTTACCGCCGATATTGCTTACAGACTTCTCTACCTTAGCCGCAGTCGCAGCAAGCGCGTCAAGCGCCTTTACTGCGGCGCTGACCGACTTGGTATCAACTTTGACTGTAAGATTAGCAACTGAATCCGACAACCCTACCCCCGTCTAGTCGATCTCTTTGGCGCAGGCATCTGTTCAGATTTCTTTGACGCATCTTTAGCGGCCCTGGCAGCTTTAGCGAGGTCGGCTTGGGCTTCAAGAAATGCGGTGTCAATTACTTTTATAGCGCGTATCTCATGCGGAAGCAATACACGGCCGGATAGGCGGATATAGGCATCTATTTCTAAATAAGTGATGGGGTTTGACGAAAACCCATTTGACCCACGGGTTGATTGCAGGTCAACGAAACTCCCCCACGCAAAAGTAAATTCTTCTGGCATAGGGGGGAGGTCTAGCCGCGCCTCAATCTCAAGCCTCTGCTGCTTTGAGGCGCTATCCGTTCTGCGACTAACCGCAGATAGGGCGCGAGTGAGGCTATCCGCCTCACTCGTCCCGTCTTCTTTTTTCAAATTAAGCGCGAAATAACGTTCCGCGTGTTCTTTGAGAAAAGCTAAGCTATCTTCAAAGAAACGTGGCGCGGTCGTCAAGCGCCTCGCTGACCTGCTCCTTGATCCACGAGAAGCGGAGGTCCGTGTAGATGGTGCGTGCGGTCGTATCGTTCAACGGCGCGTCTAGTGGGCTGCCGTCAAGACCTACCAGATACCAGTCCTTCGTGGCAGCAACAAGGGCCTCAGCACGCTCAGCCTCAAGCTCGTCAGCGGTCATGGTGACGCGCCCACGCATCTTCAGGCGCTTGTTGAGTGCTGCCTTCTGCACCTTCTGCACTTCGGGGCTGTCAAGGCTGACCACGGAAATGAAGGCTTCCTTACCCGCAGCGTCGCGCAAAGGCTGGCGCGTCTTTGGGTGTAGGATGGTGATAGGGACGGCGTTGGAAACATTGACGGCGAGGGCGTCTAGTGACATGAGAAGCGAGACCTCCTGGGTCTTTTCAAGGTGGAACCAAAAGTGTTTTGGCAAAGGAACATCGCCAAGTCAAGCGCAAACGTATTTTAAGTTGTGAGGGCGCGTAATTCACTGTCAGAGTAAAAGTAGTTTGAGAGTGTAGCTGAACGCGCCCAACCAATCACGTAGTTACCTGCCCCCCAAGGTGCGCTTAACACTGCTACGTTTGTCATAGCCGCATAGCCTGCGCGTGCAAACGTAGATGCGGTAAGTGCGGCCCCATTTATTGAATATCGGGCACCTGCATAATTGATCGAGGCGCCTATTTTATTGCCTGTGAAAGCCGTTCTAAACTGTGAAGATAGATCAACCCCTGTAGTGGCCGTCCCGTTTACTATATATGTAAGACTGGTAGTAAAATAAGATGTATTGCTAAAAGAATCCCCTGACGTTCCCGCGTAAACTACGTTACTGCCTTGTGAATTACTTGCGGACAAAAACTCAACTGAGTAAGTATATCCGTTGGGTGATTGGAACCAAGGTGCATTTGCACTTAGACTATAAGTTAAGCGGTCAGCAGCGCGAGTGACTGTTGCTCCTGAAGTCTTGATCGGGCCGGTGATCGTGTTGCCTAGTTCTAGTTGTGGTAGGCCAAAACGCAAAGTGAAGTCCCACGCCGTTGCTGATGGAGATATAAGAAACCGCATTTGCTCATAAGTTGTCCCCGCGTTTACGTTGGTCCTTGATACTATAATCCGTTGCGTTCGGAGTGCAGCGCCAGTGACCGTGCTTCGTATATCTGTTGTAGTTTGAGAAACGCCAGGAAATTCATAGATTCTCGGGCCTATTACTCCTAGACCTGTAAAAGAGCCTGCAACTAATTTTAGAAAGACAGCGCCTAACCAAACTTGTCCGTTTGCCGCAGAGGCATGAGTCCCTGAATCAAAGACTAATTCAAACGGAGATTCTCCGCCATTTCCCGCGTATCGTATATCAATATATTCGATACCGTCTTCTGTTCCGGTTCCCACAATCTGTCGAGTTACACTTGACGGCACTAACGCCTGCCATGTGGTTGGTGGTGTTCCAGGCGTCCCAGACACTGCGGCACTAGCAATATTGTTGCGGACCCAATTTGTGCGGGATGGTTCTAGCGCTATACCACGCAGGGACAAGCCACTCGGGTCGTAGTCAACCCGCGCAACATCCGCACTCGCAATAGTTAAAACGCCTGAACTATTGAAATATGTAGCGTTGCTGGCGCGGCTGTAGGTCCATCCTGAAGGCACGCCAGTTAGAAAACTAAAAGTCTGCGTCCTAGGGACTAGGTTGCTTGATTGGATATAAATAGGCGCTGTGCCCTGTTGCGGATTTGCCGCAAGTGGTGTCAACGCCACAAAGGGGAGTGAGACAGTAACCCCGCTATCCGAAGTAGTATCTATGCTGCCGCCAGAGTATTTTAGGCGTGGGATGACGATGCTTATGAATTTTGTATCCGCGTCTAGGGCCTGTGTATTCTGCAATTGCAGTATAAGTTTGGATTCTGTCTCTTGGATAAACTTATCGAAAGCGGATGAACTTGAAAAAAGAACGCTAATCTGCCCCGTTACTTCTACAAAACGTCCGAAGAAGATATTAGATACAGTTTCGGAGCCTACCGTCTGCGGCGCCAACATGCTGTTGTTGATCGAAATTTCAGCCGCAGTAACCACGCCAAGGACATTGCTGCCTTCAAAAAGTGTGCCGTTTATGGCGGTGTAAGGCGTTGTTTGTTCGGTATCGGGTGGTGGATAGTTTTCGGTGATACGAAAATCACCGCTCTCACCTACCCTTATATCCCCGCTTTCTGTAACGCGGATTCCCGCGTATATGGCGCTTGTAGAGGAAAAAGAAGAAGCGTCTCGGCCTATGAGATTAAAAGAAAGAGTAGCGAGGCCAGAAGCGGGCACAGAGAACGTGGTTTGGTTAACTCGGATACCCCTGAACTGCTGGTAGAGATTGAGGTCTGAAAGCCAACGTTCAATAGTAAAGGAATGATACGTGCCTTCAAGAGATGCCTTGCGCCCTACTTCGTATACGCGATTGACAGCCACACTCGAAGAAGTAAAGGTAAGGGCTCCTGGCTCCACTTTGATTGTCGAAGAAGAAACGCTGACTGCGGTAAGGTAGACGCCTGTTATACCCGCCACTGGTCCGTTTGGGGAGGTAAGATAGAAAATCTCGCCTTCTCTGAAACCATTAGATATCAGGTTATATCCCGCAGTGGCGCAAGTGATGCGGTTGTTCGTTGCATCGACGTTTGCCGTAAACGCACTCGCAATAGGGGCAGCAGTTGCCCATGTTCCCCCTATGGCCGCTTCAAGCAGATCGTCCCAAGACTGCTCTGAAATTTCGCCTAAAATGTCACCAGATACACTTTTATATCCGTGAAATAAATTTTGCCGCACGCGAGATGAGAGCCGTGCGTCTGGTTGCCTGATTTCTTTTTGTAGGTTGACGTTAAGATTTACATCGCGGATACGCTTAAACGGTTGGCCTACAGGCGTAGAGCCAAAGACGCTTTCCGCGACATAACTGTATTCGGCAAGCGAGCCTGTTGCGATACTACCGCTCATCGCCTCGCTTTTTCACCCCATCACTGAATAAGTTAAAACCAAAGCCTGCGTGGATTTTGCGGGGAGACTTCCGAAGCCGCAAATGCAGGGTTCATCTCGTTCTTCCAAGCCATGTTAACATGGTATCCCGGTAGAACAATAGGAAGGGCGTCTTCACTCTCTTGGTCGATTAGAGTGCCGATGTCGTCAATAGCGTCGGCTTCATTTGGGCAAGGAGTGCCCTCGTAAAATTGAAAACCTGCGTCGAGGCATGTTTGAAGAAAAGCATCTCTATCGTCAAAGCGATGGAAAGAGTAGATATATTTACTCATGTGACTAGCGCCTCAATGGCAAAGGGTTGCCCCTTTGCCATTGACGCAATCCACATTAGGCAGCATTGCCGCGCTGGATAGAGATAGACGAAGTGCCCTGCACAACGTTGGCCGCAAGCGGCTTCAACGCCACGAAAGGCATGGTCACGGTGATGCCTGTGTCGGGGCTGTCATCCACATCGCCACCGCTATATTTGATACGGGGCAGAACGAGGGTCACAAACTCAGTTGTGCTGTCGAGCAAATCCCTATTCTGAAGCCGCAGAATAAGCGTCGATTCCGTCTCGTTCACGAACTTGTTGTGCATGTCAGCATTGGTGAACAAAACAGTGATCGTGCCGCTCACATCGGCAAATCGACCAAAAAGAAGGTCAGGCGTCACGCTGGTGCCGACGACTTGAGGCCCCGCCATATTGTTGTTGACAGTCAACTCGGCAGCGGTGACAAGGCCAAGGACGGCGCCACCTTCGTAAAGCTCTCCGTTGACAGCAGCAAAAGGAGTGGTCTGCGGCGAAGCGGTATAGGTAGAGGCCGCAGAAGTAGAGGAGAACCCTGTGCCATCTTGCCCGATAACGCTAAACGTCACCGTTACTAGCCCGGAAGCCGGGACGGAAATGGTCATCTGGTTCATACGGATGCCACGGAACTGCTGGTATAGATTCCGGTCGGTCAACCAACGCTCAATGGTGAAAGAACGGTAGGTGTTGCCAATAGCGACCTTGCGACCCGCAACCGCGATAGTCGCAGAGGCCGTAGCTGTGGTGCCAATGGTCCCCGGCTCAACCTCGATGGTGGACACGCCAACGCTCAGTGCGGTGAATAGGCGATCAGTCAGACCAACTACTGCGGGGCTCGCATTAACCGCGAAAACATCGCCGATGCGAACTCCTAGCGTCGGGAAGTTGGCTGAGCCCACCGTAATACGATTGGTGGCAGAGTTGGAAGCGACGCTGGTGAAAGGAGCCGAAGCGCCGGTTGCCCAAGTGCCGCCCATGATGGCCTGGATGAAGTCATCCCAAGACTGCTGCGAAAGCTCACCAGTAATGTCGCCAGTGACGGAGCGATAGCCGTGGCGCACATCTTGGCGCATACGGTCAGAGCGACGCTCCTCGGACTGATAGGCTTCCTTCTGAAGATTGACCGAGAAACTTACGTCCCGGATTCGCTGAAAAGCAGAACTGACCGGGGTAGTGCCGAAAGTTACTTCAGCAATATACCCAAGTTCAGTAAGTGAACCCACTGCAATTGAACCGCTCATATTGTTCTCCTGAGAACTTAGGGCGGCAAAAATGCGTTGCCGCTAAAAAATATATACCTTTGCACGTATAATTGAATGGTTCCTAGCAAGTCAATGCGTTGTTAAGTCGGGACGTAAGCAAACCAAGGAACAGTCAGTCGAATACGCCAGAACGGACCTTCTCGGTCATTCGACGCCATGCTCGGCGTGGCTTCGATGTTGACTGAAATAGAGTCGCTTGTCAGGACAAGGCCGCGATAGAAATGCGACCTGATCCTCTCCGCCAAGTCAGAAGCCGGATTGGGGCCTTGGTCTTGGGGCGCATAAACATCAACCTGATAGACGCCGCTCTCAAAATCCATGGCGCTCCTGTGGTTGGCGGCGGGGCGCGTCGGTGCTGGTAAGAAGTTCACCCGCAAATGGATTTCCGTAGTCTTGGGCGTAAAAGATACGTTTTCCCACGCCACACTAGGAAGCGAAGAAAGGCTGCTGAGACGCGCGTTCAGGGCATTACGGATTGACTTCAAACTCATCGAACTGTCCTAGCCACGCGGGCCGCATTGGAGACGAGAGAAGGCCACGCCTTGGCATTAACGCGCATCATGCCATAAGGGGCTTGGAAAGAGAACCCAGAGGGTAGCGTTTTGACTCGGCGTTCGTTGTCAAAATCATACCCGCCAAATTCCAATTTACCAATATATCCAACCGTATTAACAAGGTAGAGCGTGGTGTGGGCACGAGGGGAATAGAGCGCGTAATTAGCAGCCGCGTCCCGAGAAGTCGCTTCGCCTGTTGGGTCTAAGCGGTAGGCATTAGAATTTAGATTGGTATCAAATCCAGCAACCCATCCGCCTCTTGCCCGACCTACGCTATCGGGGTCGTGCATACCAAAGGGAAGGTCAATCGGCGTGGCTTTGATGATGTTCGTGGCGAGTTTAGTCGCAGCGCCAGAAACCGTCCTAGCAAGTCGGCGTTCCGTCCTTTGGGCGAAATTAGCAACTTGCTGTGCGAACATTATTTTTGAGCCAAAAGCCGATACATGACGACTGTGCCGCTTTCTGGTATCGCCTGCACTCGTGTAATCTTATACGGCTCAGTAGTTGATACCGGGGAGCCGATTGTCATCCCTGGCTTTGGTGCGAACGCTGCGCCACTGGCAGTTAAATAAATTTCGACTTCAGAGGTTTCAGCAAACTCGGGGTCATCAAAACGACTATCACGCGAAAAAGATTTTCCGCGTAAATCTTGTGTGGCCGTGCTTGCAGTGACCGACCCTGTTGACGGGGTGAAAACCTGATCGCCCCGTTTCGTAACCCGGAAAACGTCTCCATATTTCTGAAGTAGGCGAAGACCTGTTCCGTCGCGAAGCCGTTCAAAAATACTAGCGCTCATGTCCTGACGATCTGTGGGAAACCAAGGGGTTGGCAAATAGGCTTTAGGATGAACTCGATGTCCCGGAATAGGGGCAAAGACCTCGCCCTAGAATCATACTTCACACGAATTGGCCCGATCTGTTCTTCGAGAACGGAATCGCTGCGCGTCAAATCAGGGATAAGATTCTCCCCATTACGTGACCGAAGTGCTAAAGCGCACACCGCATCTTTCAATTCTTTTGGAAGTTCGCTTTCATCAACTGTCCAACCATCGCGGCGAACAGCGTATACGCGGGGCCAAGAAAGGGCCTGATTTTCTGTCTTCTTAAGCCCGATCCAGCGTTCGTAATATGCACCTTCGACATAGCGCATAGCCTTCATAATATCCGCATCCGCTGATACCGGAGGAGCGAGGCCATAGAGACGTGCATATGCCGCAACGTCCGCGCCAAGAACGTATGTCTGAGAATTGGTTTTACCCGAACCATCTTCAAGAATAAGAGCCATAACTTCCACCCCATCCGAAGGTTCGGGTTATATCAATTTCCACCGGACTTTACAAAGGCATCTCGTTCGTCAAGCCAAACAGCATCCGCTTCAGGTGAAATGGGGTTGCCCATCCAAGGGCCACCTAGCGTATAGTGGGCAATCTTTGCCGTCTGGATATCGTAGCCCGGCTCACCGATAAGCGCGTTCCACTCTTGGGGTAGCGCGCCGATGTGCTTGTCTGGGTCTTTAATCCAGTCAAACCGATGTAAATCCCGCCCAGGCACAGAATTGATATGTGCAAGGTTCAAGCAATCATTTGCAAAATGATTGCAGTTGAACGCCATGACTGAGGACCAATTCTTGAAACTGTAGCTAGTCTGAATTTGACCATCCATCTTTAGCAGGGTGGATGGGTTATACTGGTGCTTGACGCACATCACTGCATACTTGCTTTCTAGCAAGTCAAACAGTTTTGCAACGTCATCTAAGAATAGGACATCGCAATCGACAAAGATGGCCCATCCTGCATAACCATATTTTGCTCTATGCAGGATTGGAGTCAAAAACCGGCTGATCGCGAACTCTGTTGCCTGCGGGGCTTCTGAAATCACGTCCCACAGTTTGCCTTCTCGCGTTTCAGTCTGACGCCAAATCATCCCTTGATCGCGCAAGTCGTTAATTTTGAGAGGGACAACGCTGACGGGCACTGAGGCCCGCCGCTTCAAACTGAACTCTGCTACTTTATACGCTTCGACTTCTCGGCTATCGAAGCCCATATAGATGGTCGGCACCATCAATCCCACCCAAGAATAAAATCGTCAACGACGCGCTGTTTAACCGTGGCGCCCCAAGACAAAAGCAGTTCGAGTGCCGCATACTGCTTCCACTCAAAAATATCCCACGGCTTTTGCTCGATACAAATAATAGGCTTGCACCGCCGGATCGTGCCCTCAGCACCAAGAACGATGGGATACTCATATCCCTCTACGTCTATCTTGATCGCGCTTACAAAAGGATGGTTCTCTGCATCGAGCGTAGTTAAGGGCACCGTGTAGTTGATTGAAGAAGTCTCTCGCTTCGCAGCGTCTTGCGAAGCGACATGGGTGCCCGCCGTAACGTCGGGGCGATACTCCATGACTACCTCGCCAATCGTATTGCCTAGAGCAACCCGCCGCAGTTCGACATTAGACGTGGGCTTTTCTGGATGCTCGATAGTATTGAGCATAAAGCACCGCTGGTTAATCTCGATAGGCTCGTAGGCCACAACGCGGTCAAAAGCACGGGCGAAGTGCATAGACCACATGCCGACATTCCCGCCTACGTCCAGCACTAGGCTGCGTCGGTTCGAAGGCGTATGGTTGAGCATGGCGACTAAGGTATGAAGCTGGTAACTCCCCTCGCCTTTGCTATTCTGCTTAGCAGCGCCTTCAAGGAAAGGCAAAAGGTGTTCCTCTGTGGCGGGGAGCCAAATCCCCGCCACCTTCTTGATATCTGTCATTAGGCTTGCACCACCACATCAGAACTGTATGAAGCGCCCGCCTGCTTGCGTGCGCCCTTCAAATGATCCACATACCCACGCCAATCTGAATTGACGATGGGGTGGCTCGTATTGAACGAAAGATCATCCCCGAGATTGACGGCACGCACCATACCATCCTTCACCCCGCCCGCCACGAGCGTATCGAACACATGGCAGTCTGTCCAAGCAGGCAAGCGGAAAACTTGGTCCTCAACGTAGACCTGCCAGAAGATGCGGAGCATCGCCACAACATTGGCGTTGTTGACGCGGAACATAAGAATGCCCGCTTCTGTGTGGTTATTGTTGCGCGGGAAGTGCCCAATATGCGCCCAAGTCGGGAACTTATCAACCAAGAACGCGTCTGTAAGAGGCTTCTTGAATACCGTGTCCCCATCAAACCAGACCAAGACTTCAGGCTGATCTTTTGGGCTTAGCGTGCTGATGAAGACGCGGAGGGCCGCAGCAATCGCAGCGGGCTTATGAGAGAACTTCACCGCGTCAAAACGGTAGTCGTATGTGCGTCCAAATCGTCCGTGGACTACAGGAGAGTTGTGCCGCGCCTTGAACTCAGTGAGGCTGGCCATTTCTTCGTCCAGAGCGAAGAACTTCACAAGCGGCGTATTAACCGTATCATGAAGCAGAGCGGTGTCACTGAACACCCAAAGCTCAGAATCGGTCAGTGGGTTGGCGAGGTATGACTCAATCATATTTCGCCCGTATGCCTCGTAGCCTTCCTGGCTAAAAGACGTAATCGCTAGATACTTCATAGTGCGCCTCTGATTTTAGATCGGTTCGTCGGACTGCGGTGCGGGGACGGGATAAACTTCAGGCTCTGGCTCAGGCTTGGGCTTCGCCTTTGACTTTGGCATTGCCTTGACGCTGGACCGCACACACCCCACAAGGTCGCGCAAAGCCATATGCCGGGCTGCTTCTTCGCACAGCGTATTTAACGCCGTAGCGTCAACAATTACTCGATTGCTCATAGAACCTCATCACTGATTGACTTCGGCTTTCGACCGGGCTTGCTTTTGACCTTTACCGTTTGGCTGCCGCCAATAACGGGCACTTCCCGCGTTTCGATTTCAGATTCTTCTGGTGCCTCTACGGGGTCAGAGATAGCGGTTGTGAACTCGCTCTCTTTGGGGTCGTAGATGGTGATCGTAAGGCCCGAACGTGCCTCAAAGGCACGCTGCGGGTCCGCGTATGCCGGAGACGAAGGGTTATGCTTACGAGCCTCTTCGATACGCTCTTGCTGCCGTTCGAGCGCCACCATAGCGTCTGGGGCTGAGCCTCCTCGCATGGAGACAAGTTGCCATCCTGACCAAGCACTGAGGTTATCAGCATACTTGGTCTGATTGACAATCTTTGTTCGACCTGTCGCCTTATGGCGTAACTTCACTGTCGGCAGTTGCATGTCACCCTCTATCCATAAATCTTCTTGTCGATAGGCTTGGGAATCCAAACCTGCATCACAACCCGATTGGGTTCGTGGCGGTGCATCATGTAGATGCGATTGGCTACAGCCATATCATATGCCTCCCCGACCGTCATAGGGGACATGGGGTATGTTTTCCAGAGAAGCGGTCGCACTTCACGGCTACGCTCACCGATGTCAATCCAAGTGTTTAAGGCTAGAGTCATGTTCCGTATTCTCCGATAACAGATGCGCTTGTAGACTGCTTGAGCCTGCACTTATCGCAGATTCGATTGTGCGCTCCATCACTATCAAAGACTTGAGAACACGACAAGCAATTCTTTGGGATTTTTGGTTTTATCTCCAAAGAAAAAGCGTCCATCTCCCATTTTATTTGGACGTGCGTCACGTCCCTGCCAAGCGCCTGAGCGATTTCAGGGATCGTGAAACCCGCACGTTTCCAGTCACGCGCTTGGCGTAAATCTCGCTCCGTCCAATAGCCTATATCGGGAGGAGGTTTATTATGCCGCGCCATTACTCACTTGGCACAGCATACTGCTGTCAATCCGCGTCATAGGCACCATAATAGGGTAAAGGTCGCACAAAAAGCATAGCGTCGCTTCTATGCTCGCTTTGCTTTTTTATGTCAATATCAAAATTACTCTCGCTGTCAAAAGCCTCAACCCATGCTTGGCAAAGTCGGCTGCGAACAATGTCCTTACTGGTGAAGCGGCAGACCTCGGCACCGATCTGGTAGCGCTTTGCCAAATCAACTACGTAGGTTAGGCCAGAGTCGCGGATATCGCTCTGCTGTGGGTCGCCCGAGACGATAACCTTACAATCGCCAAGGCGCGTGACAAAAAGGCGCAACTGTTCCTTGGTGCAGTTCTGCGCTTCGTCAAGCAGAACGATAGCGCCGCCGTCGAAAGTGCGGCCTCGCATGAACTGGAAAGGGGCAAACTCAATGGTCCCCTTACGGAGCCATTCTTGTGCGCGCACTTTGCCGACTAGCTTTTCAATCACATCTATAATGGGGATTGCCCACGGCGTAAACTTCATATTGAGGTCGCCAGGGAGGAAGCCAATATTCTCGCTGCGGTCAGAAGAAATCATGGGTCGAGCGACGATAAACTTCCTGCATCGCTCTGCCAGTATCTCTTGCACGGCATAATGCGTAGCGAGGTATGTCTTGCCTGCGCCTGCGGGGCCTAGTGCAAATACTTGCTGGTATTTTTGAATTGCTGAGAGATACTTAGATTGTGCCGGGTTTTTTGGAGAAAGAGGATCAAGACTAAACTCAGGCGTTTGGACTTTTGGGGTCTTTGTGGCTTTGCGGGTCTGGCGCTTCTGAGATTTGGTCAGACGGATTGCGGCCACTGAAGTCTCCTATAGGGCAATGGATGACTGAGAAAGTAGGCTGCTTAGAAAGCGTTTAGCAATGGGTTGCATTATCTCTTCGGCCAATACATGATCCTCGGCCCGCCCGGTTCTTTATACCCTCTGTGCCAAACGTGCCAGACGTAATTGTGGATTGGCTGAGCCTTGCGTTCCTTAGACCACCAAGGCCGAAAACGCATTCGGACTTGGCCGTAGTATAGGGGGTTATCGAAAAACTTTGCGCGGGAAGAAGCTAAATCCCAATTTGCGCGCATAAGGAAACACGCGCCGTAAGTTTTTTCGTCTTTGATAAGATCAAGAGCGCGCGAGATGAACGAATTGACAATTTTTCGGTCATAAGGTGGATTAGTGACGATCCAATTGCCCCCGACAAAAGGTGCAAAAGCGTCTTCCATCCCTTTCAAATTTTCAAATCCGTGGACCGCTAATCTTGCTAGGATGCTGCTTCCGTGGCTTGCACAAATATCTGTGATGTAGTGGCATAGGTCAACGGACTGCACTAGCGCGTCTACACACCTCGGGTCGATAGTTTGATAGTCGTCGTTTTCTTTACGCTCGTATCCGCTATGAACAAAAGGGATTTTACTCATTTTTCTATTAACTTTCTGTGCAATAGAAGAAATCTATATTTGAGATAGCGCATCGTGCCGTCGCTTTGTTCCCGCTAACCAACGCCATTTTCTTTATGGCCGATATTGAGAAGCAGAACAAAAGCGACGGCACAATTTATCGCTGGTTAATACATCCCGAGCGCCTTTAGATAGGCGTCTCGAATTGCCTCGCGCTCCTCTCGGTCATCCCTATCTTCCGCGCGCATCTTGATAACTTCACGGATAACCTTGGGGTCAAAACCCGCCCCTTTAGCCTCCGCCATGATATCCTTGATAGCGCTTTGGATATCCTTCTTTTCTTCATTAAGGCGTTCGACACGCTCAATGATGGAGAGAAGTCGGTCGGAGGCGATAGAGTTGTGGCCTGCTTCAGACATGGTTCTTAGTCCTCGTGGTTGATGGTTGTTGCGTTGTTCGCCAACATGGCGATACGATTCTCGATAAACGCAAAAATCTTTGGCGCTCGTGTCGGCAATTCGGCTAGTCCTGTGCCAAGACCATCCGTAGGCACTACTACCGTTTTCCCTATCATCATAAATGCGTATGCGATAGTGAGTGGAAAACGGATGGCATCCTCGACAAACTCGAAATCTTCATCCTTAAAATAAGATGCTTTTTGCGTATCTGGTGCCCACTTAGTAGGCACTCCAAAACTATTCGGGTGGCCCCGCATGGTGCTTGCTTGCCCACCATAACCTTGGCGCCGCATGTTATCGCCAAAAAGAAAAATTGTATTCGGGAATTTTTCAAGCACATCTTGCTTAGAGATGTGTTTCTTGAAGATAAGCGTTCCAGTCATTTTCTATACCTTTTACCAGACCAGCCTTCGGCTTTGACGGGCAGCCCTGCCGCCCAATCAGGCGTGGCAGCTACCAACGCTTCATACTCTGCCACGCTTCCGTATCCCTCGTCAACCTCAGAAACCACTTCGTCATGAACTGTCAACAATACGGGGTAGTTGTGTTCCTCAAGTCGGAACATTGACGATATCATGAGGTCGCGGGAGACAGCCTGCACCACGTTCTCGGTAAAGGTGCCAGGGCTTATAGTGGTGCGTTCCCATTTACGGGTAAGAGCGTTAACCGCGCTAATCTCTACGCCATTCTTCATCTCACCCCAAGGTGTTTTTACCTTGCAGACGCGAGCCTCGGGATAGTTCAGCGCGCGGCCTGACGGTAGAAGCAGGCGCAGGTTGCCATCGCGCATCCTGAACTTCATGTTCCGCAGCGTGACCACGCTGTTTGGGTTGCTGATCGCACGCATCGCGGCGCGTTCCAAGGCATACCAAAGGCGCGGTATCTTAGAATAGGTTTCGCGATACAGAGTAACGACGCGCTTGTATTCCTCCTCTGGCAAGAAAATTTGGTCCTTGGCGCAAGTCAAGGCGAACTTAGAGGCGCCCATGGCGTAGCCCAGACCCAATATACAATTATGAACAATTAAGGGTCCGCGATCCGTGTGTATCATGAACCTGTTGCGCGGCCCCGCATTTACAAGATCGTAGACGGGCTTCAAGGTCTTGGATTCTACGTTGCAGTTCCCCGACACTCCGCCTATTGTTGACGTTATCTTTACGGGAGACAAACCGCAAATTTCCGGGGAGATAGCCGAGATTGTTGTCAGCCCTATCAAGCTCAAACTCAGGGACATCCCAGTTTTCAAGACTGAGCAGATACTTGAGGAATTCCCTTCGGTCTTTGATCCAAGGCTCGTAGACACGCAAACCCCGTCCACCATAATGCGCGTATCCTGAATCATTGGGATTGCAGCACCTGTTGATGATCGCAGATATCCGGTTAAGCAGCCGCGTCCTATGGTCATCATCGGGGCAAATATCCGCATAACCCCAAAAATTCTTTCGCGTAGTTCCGCTTTTAGTGTTGGCGCACAGCGCGCATCGCGTGCTGGTGAAATTTCTATACGAGTTATTTGGCACGGAGTATTCTCCGGGGCTGCAATCGCACTGGACAATAAGGCCCGCGATCCCTCCCCTGACTCCAATAAAATATCCGGTGACGGTAAGTTTCCCGCTGCGGTGGCCAATGCTAGGGATAGGGAATCTCTGTCTTGCGCCAGAAACCCGGCGTCCAACCAACTCGTCCCGCACAACACTCGATGATCCGGAGTCAACCAAATCCCGCACAAAGGCAACACGCTTTGCGTGCAATTCGACAAGACTCCCAGATGCTCTACCCATTCTTCACCGTCCCAAACTTTCATATCAAAAGTGATTTGTTCTATCGGGACAAGCCCGTGGTCCGTATATACCAGAGTCCCTTCGGCAATGCACGCCTTTCCTAGTTGCCTCTCTTTAGGATTGTCCTTTTTATTAAGAGGTTTTTTATAAACCAGGCTCGCAAAGTTACAGTAAATATCATCGCCATTCGCAAATTGGTCAACAAGGTCTTGCTGGCCAGCGAGCCACGCCAGAACACGGGCCTCGATAGCCGCAAAGTCTGCCGCGTAAAGCACCTTCCCTTTTGCGGCCATGACCAGACTGCGGATCACGTCAGCGGCTACGGTCTGCACCGGGCCAAAGCACATCTCAATAAGGTCGATATCCCCTTTCTTGATATAGGGGATAGCCTCTTCGGGTTCTTTAAGAATTTCAGGGCGGGGCAAGTTTTGCAACTGAACGCCTTTGCCCGAGAAGCGTCCTGTAGACGCCCCGTGGTATAGCAAGTTGCCGTGGATGCGGCCTTCGCTATCAGCCATGTTGAGGATGGCTTGTAGCTTCTTTGTGGAGGACTTGGCGCCGATCTGACGTATCTCTAGGACTTCGCGCACCTGTGGCGGCAGCGACGTGTCCTTGAGCGCGTTCACTATGCCCTGCTTATCGAGGCTCGTGAAGTGGCTGCCTTGCATACCAAACCACTGGATCATCTTGTCACGTTGGTTGATCGTGGTGACAAGACCATTAGTGATTTTAGCGATACGCTCGTTAAGCCGCCCACCCGCCTTCTCCACCAACTCCAAGGCCATGCGCGTAGTTTCAAGGTCTACGCTTATACCTCTGTCGTTGATAGTTTGGTCAAGCAGATAGACTTGCCGCTCCGATGGAGAAAGCGGGTAAAGTTTTGTCTCGGCTAGGCGCTCCGCCTCTACGTCCGTGCGGCAATATTGATATAGTTTTTCAAGGCGTGCGAGATATTCGGCGCGCTGCTTTTCGCGTGTCGCTTCTGTCTTGCCGGTGATTTCATAATCATCCCACCAACGGACGTGGGCGAGATCGTCGTCATCGTCATCTATCACGCGACTTTCTGCCCCTTCCTTGGCTTCGTCATCTTCAACATATGCCTGCTACCTTCCATGTCCTTTTGGATCGGCAGGCTTAGTGCCTCGCCAAGCCCTTCTAGTGACCGTGGAAGGGCCATGGCTGCGGCCATGGCTGCCGTGCAGAACCATTGCTCCAACGCCACAGGAGCGCAGCCGTAGCGCGCTACGGCGATGTTCTTGGTAATCAGGCGTTCGAACTGCGCGTTGTGCGCAAAGATCGGAAAGCCCTGCCTGATATGCTCGTTCAGTTCCACGGGCCACGGGAAGTCTGGCGTCCATATCTGGACAGGCTCGTTATTGCGCGCAAACCCCATGCACAGAATGTCGGTGCTGGGGTGTTCGGCATAGCGATAGACGCCAACAAGTTTAAGGTTGGCGGTGGATTTGGTTTCGTAGTCGATGTGATATGTGGGTGTATCGTGCATTGGAAAAAAGAAGGGGCATTTCTGCCCCTTCTCCTTCTACCTCAGAACAAGTCCTTGGCATCGCCTTCGCTGATATTGTTACCCTCAACATCATCAAAGTCGTTGTCCGCGCTGCGTCCGCCGCCCGTGGCGATGCGCTCGCCATCGTCAATGAACTGCACGTTGTTCAGGCCGAACGACACGCCCTTGTTGCCGCTGGTGTCATAAGCGAAAGCGTTGATGCTCGCGCGCACGAAGCAGCCGGGGTAGAGACGATCTTCGTCGGTGATGACAGGGAACTTGCCTTCGACCTTCTTGCGGTCCACCACCTTGGGCTGCTTCTTGCTGCTCACGGTGATGAAGATGCAATCGTCATCAAAGCCAGCGGTGCCTTCCTTGTCGGAACCAGGACGGAAAGGCGAACGCACATTCTTCGGCGGCTTGTCACCAAACTTGGCCTTAGCGGCAGCACCAGCCGCCTTCTTCAAGTTTTGGAACTCCGCTGTCTCCTGCGCGGCCTTGTCGAACACAAGAACGCAGGAAAACTTCGGCGTATTGCCATTGAACCCACGAGGCTCGAACAGAGCGGGGAAAGCAAGTCGAGCCTTGGGGGTAACTACATTAGTCTCGCTCATGTGAGCGTTCTCCTTGGAGCCGGGTTAGCGTGCATTTTGCCCCTTGTGCGCGCACACCATTGCCCAGCCACGATGTTAAAGAAGGGCAAAATTATTCGTAGTTGCGAAAGCCGTCATGGTCCAACGCCAGCGTGTCATCAAACTCTCCGCCAATCTGGACCACAACTGCGGGCCGTTTGTCGGATAGCGATGCGATGGTGTTGCCTGAAGATACTGCCACAATGACCTCAGCCAGTCTATCCTTAATCGCCTTCTTCTTGCCAAGTTTTTCTTCGGCTTGAGCGGGCGAGATTAGCTTGCGCGTGAAGATGTCGTCATCTTCAAGACCCATGCTGTTCAGGAGGTCGATGGCGCCGTCTTCGCTTTGCCACTTGCGCTGCGCCCGCTTGGCTACGAGCTTGTAGCCGGGGACAGCGCCGCCCTGCTCCAACTTACGCTGTGCGTAAGCCTGGACAGAGTTGATCCACCCCTTAAACACGTCAGCCTTGGCAAGAATCTGGCCGATCTGTTCTTCGCTCAGGCCCTCGGGCTCAGGAGGCAAAAAACCATCGTCAAACTCCGCCTGTGCCAGCGCCACAGCCTGTTCGTGCAGGCGTGGGCACTTGGGTTGGGCCAAGCAGAAGCGGCAGTGGTCGCCTGCGTTAAGGGCGGCATTGGCTTCCTGCGTCTTGTGTGCTGCGGCAAGAAGGTCGTCCGCGAACTCGATGCGGAGCGAATAGGCGTCCGTCTCGAAAGACCTGATATGCCCGTCAGCATGGCGGTAGCGGGGCTGCACGATGACCATGCGGATATGGCGCGGGAAGATGCCTTCCTGCGCCTCCAAAGCCAACATGGCGCCTAGTGCGTAGTAGGAAAGCTGGGGAGAGTTTTGCACCTTCACAGGCACGCCAGCGCCATACTTCAAGTCCATCACGGTTAGGCGCTTTTCGCGTTCATTCCAAATGACCGCATCCGCTGTGCCAAACATCGGGACAGGAGGATTAAGAGCCTCTAGCGTGAACCGTTGTTCAATAAACAGTTTGTTGCCTTCGGCCTCAGCCAACACAGCGTCAACGTAGACCTGCACCGCCTCAGCCATATCTTCCGTGACTTCGAAGCCCTCGATCTCCTGCTCTAAAAAGTCAGAAGCAGGCTTGCCTTGGCGCAAGCACATCTCTGCCAACTCGTGTGCTGCGGTGCCTTCACGCGCATATTCAGAGGAGATGTTAGGCATCCCCTCAGATAGATTGACAGAACCGGGGCAGGCTATCCACCGGGAAGCTGAACTCGCGCCCAAGGAAGCATGGGCGCGATCAGCATGGACTGGCAGGTTAGACATTGACGATAGCCCTCGTCACGGCGCGGTAGAACTTCATGCACGCCTCGCCGTCAAAGTCGGATACCTTGACCCTGCCTGTCGTATCCACAATCTCCTTACGAGTCGCGTCCGTGCCGATCTCCGAGATACGCGCGGAAAGCAACTCACGGCAATACTTGCGTGCTTCCTCAAGATTGGCGGCGAACCAACCGTCCTCAAACATGGGGAAAGCGCGCTCTTCCACATCAAACTTGTCGCTGTGGTATGCGTCCATCTCGTCAATTTCAGCAAGAGTATCGGCCCCAACCGTGATCTCAGCTTCATAGTCTATTTGGTTGTCTGACTGGGGCTCAATGATAGGTGCCGCAACGGACGTAGAAGCGTCCGTCTTGCGCGGCCTGCCACGCGGTCGCTTTTCGCCAGTAGAGGCAAGCGTCAGCGTGCTTTCAGGCTGACTTGCCACGCCCACCACGGCTTCACCAAGGCTTACGCCACCAAGAAGGTGGATAGCGTCGTTGGAGATTTTGTAGATGCCTTCGATTGCCGTCTCGGCAATCCGTGCAATCGCTTCGTTGCGGTCCATCTTCTATCCCTTAGAGCATGATTTCGCTGATTTGCTTTGACTTACGTATGATAACGCGGGTCAAATCTTCATCAATCGAGCCCGCCAATACCACGTATCTGGCAAGCACGCTAGAACTTTTTTGGCCGATGCGATGTGCCCGCGCTGCTGCTTGGACGTTCTCGGCTGGTGTCCACGAAGGTTCCATAATCAGAACATTGTCACTCGCCGTCAGAGTAATGGCGGAGTTGGTGGCTGTGATCTGCCCAATAAATAGGCGAACTTCGTCGTTGCTTTGGAAGTCATCAATCGCCTTCTGCCGTGCATTGCGTGCAGTATCTCCTGTAATCACGACAGGGGAGAAGGCTTTGAGCTTTTCTGCTATTTGCGAAATAACCTCGCGGTGATAGCAGAACAAGATGATCTTCTTCGCACCATTTTCCAATTCTTCTTTGATGAAATCACTTGTCGGCTCTACCTTCGCAATCCCGACAGCGCGGCGCAAAGAAGCGAGGGCTTGCTTGTCCGCATTGCGAAGAATATCGTCTGATAAGGTGCCGTCTTTGTTATGATAACTTGCTGCCGCTGCGGCCAGGACGGCTTTGACTTCTGAGATGGCTTGGGTTTTCTCAAGCGCCATCACTTCCTTAAGCGCGGACTTGGGCGGCTCAAGGACGATTGTGCCCCATTGTAGGGCAGGCAACTGCGTCAGAACTTCTTCTTTTTTACGTCTGATGAAGAAACCGTCAATACGTTGGCGCAACTCGCCTGTATTTTTGTTGCCTTTAATCCGTTCAACTGTTCTCATACCGAAATGCAGTATGTCCAAAACGCAAAAGTGTTTTACGAATTGAGCATACGTCATACGCCCGTCTAGCGTTTGTAGCCGCTCGGAGGCTAGTGCGCGTAAGTGCGTGTAGATTTCAGAAGCATTATTTGGCAGCGGAGTGCCAGTCAGAATCCAAGTGCGTTTGGTGGCGGCTAGGATGCCCCCTTGACCGTTAAGCCTTTCGCCATAGACCGCCTTTGTGCGCAGAGCCGTTCTGTTCTTGAGCGCATGGGCTTCATCAATGATAAGTAGGTCATACTCCACTATATTAAGAATTTTAGCGCGGAGGGTAGGATTGGCGAGCATATCATAGCTGACGATAACCACATCTGCTTCAAGTGGAATTTCAGACTTGATATTTTTAATCACGAAAGTTGTTCGTGGAATTATCTGCCAATTTAGCATTTCGCGCTGCCAGTTGATCCGCGCCACAGCAGGGCAGACAACAAGGATACGCTTTAGATTGAGCGCGTCGGCAGCGCGAATGGCTTGCGCCGTCTTGCCAAGTCCCATGTCGTCAAAAAGACCGGCATTAGAGTGGTCGGTCTTTTTGGCGACGAGGAAATTGACGCCTTCAATCTGATAGGGGAGAAGGCCGTCTTGCCAGTTAGGCATTGCTCAACCCGTAATAGGCCAACAACGCGCTCTCCGCCCTACCATCATCCTTCACGCGCTTGAACAAATCTACCTTGTCAGGGAACAACGCCATTGCCTTCAGGCGCGCTCCTCCCTTGTCGGCAGGGATATTCATGCGCCGCTTCCATGTTGCAGGGTGGACGAGCGTAGTAGGGATTTGAAGCGCTGCCAAGACCCCTTCAATCTGTCCGAGATTGCGCCCAAAAGAGAAAGCGCCAACAGCGCCTTCTCCCGGTCGGACGCCAACATTCTCAAGGAACGCTTTCTGCGGTGCCATGTTTTTTATCATAGCCGCGAGTGCCGCAGGGGGCACGCTCCTGCGCTTCTTACCGTTAACGACGACTTCTATAGTTGGCATGTCCTCGATAGCAAGAACTTTACCGTTTTGGTCAAGCAGGGCCAAAGCCCCGCTTAGACCGGGGTCAATACCAAGGATCAAAATACGTCGCCCCACTCGCCCTTAGTCGCTGCCTTACTATACTCTGTGGCGCGGTTCTCGAAGAAATTGGTATGCTCTGGCGCATTCAGCAACTCATCGAGCCAAGGTAGGGGGTTGTCCTTGACCTTGTAGATCGGCGCCATGCGTAGTTGAAGAAGGCGCCTATCTGCGATGAAGCGGATATACTGCTTGATTTCATCCGCTGTCATGCCTTGCACGGGGCCTAGAGCAAACGCCAAGTCAATGAACGCATCCTCATGTTCTACGATAGTCTTGCAGATTTCGTAGATTTCAGCCTTGAGAGAGTCGTCAAAGAGACTTGGGTTTTCCGCGCAATAGGTGTGGAAAAGCCGGATGATATTCTCACAGTGCAGTGTCTCGTCACGGACGGACCATGCAATGATCTGGCCCATGCCTTTCATCTTCCCGAAGCGAGGGAAGTTGAGGAGCATGGCGAAAGACGCAAAAAGCTGTAGCCCTTCAGTAAAGGCACCAAAGGCTGCGAGCGTTTTAGCTACCTCTCGCGGATTATCCGTCGAGAAGCTGCTAAAGTAGTCATACTTGTCTCGCATCTCCTTAATCTGCATGAAAGTAGTATACTCGCTTTCAGGCATTCCGACCGTATCAAGAAGATGCGAGTAAGAAACTACGTGCGTCGTTTCGCTATTCGCAAACGCCGTCAACATCATAACCACTTCAGTCGGCTTGAAGATGGGTAGGTAGTTGTGGACATAGTTCTCCGCCACGGAAGCGTCAGCTTGCGTGAAGAAGCGGAAAATCTGTGTCAGCAGGTTCTTTTCAGACGGCTCTAGGCGCTTCTGCCAATCCCGCACATCGTCAGCCAAAGGCACTTCCTCGGGAAGCCAATGGATACGCTGCTGCTGAAGCCAAGCGTCATAGGCCCATGGATAGCGGAAAGGCTTGTAGCCGATAGAGGGGGTGGTAAGGCCTGTCATGTGTTGCCCTTTCAAGAAGCGCCCTTTCTAGCATATGAGATCAGGGGCGACAAGCGCGGAGGCATTGCTTTCGCGCCTATCCGTGTGATACTCCAAAATTCCTTTTCCCATAAATCTACATTTTTATTTCGGGGAATATTCGAATGGCCGTCACCATCTCCCTGTATAACCACACCGCAAGGCGCTTTGCCTCTGGTGAAAACGCTTCTGGCGATACGTATAAGCTGAAGCTATATGCAAGCACGACTTTTGACGCAGCGGCCACTACTCTTGCGAGCGTTACTGGCGATGAAACTACCGTTGGGACGGGATATACCGCTGGTGGTAAGGCACTTACAAACGTCGCCGTGACTACCGTCACCACGAATGACGCTAAGTTTGACGCTGATGACGTGATGTGGGCCGCTACAGGAGGCCCGATCACTGCCGCTTTTGCCGTTCTATTTAACGACACCGACGCAAATGATCCTCCGTTAGCGTTCATTAATTTCGACGGCTCTCAGTCCGCAGGTGAGGGCACTGATTTCAAGGTAATTTGGAATACTAACGGTATCTTTACCTTTACTGTGGCTTGAAGATATTGAGTTTTTAGTTAACTAACGCACCAGCATGTTATCTACTTGGTATTTCGGAGCAAGAATATGTTAGCTTTTCTGATACCTCTTATTTCCACTACGCCTGTTATTGGTTGTGGTGGGAACCTTTTTCGCAATAAGGATTGAGCCTCATGGCAAACTTGAAAATTTCAGAACTTACGGCAGCGTCCGCAATTGTCTCGGGTGATATCTTTGAAGTAAGCCAAGGCGCGGGGCCTTATGGTTCGCGCAAAGCATCAGCGTCGCAAATTCAAACTTTTGTCCTCGATGGATACCCCGGTTCAACTTCTATCACTACCGTGGGTTCCGTAACGACGGGGACATGGCAAGGATCAATGGTGGGCGTCGGCTACGGGGGCACCGGGGCCTCTACAGCGGCGGGTGCCCGCGCCAATCTAGGACTAGCCATCAACTCTAATGTCCAAGCATGGGACGCCGACCTCGATGCTGTTGCCGCGTTGGCGGGAACTTCTGGATTTCTCAAGAAAACGGCAACAAATACTTGGGCGCTTGATACCGCCGTGGCTATTGCGCCGATCACTACGACGTTTGCGGCCAACGGCTCTTGGACTAAAAATCCAAATACAAAAACTGTATTTGTGTTTGTTGTTGCAGGTGGTGGCGGTGGTGGCGGGGGCTTTTCTGCTGATCCTTTGCAAACTGGTTCTGGCGGAGGTGGGGGCGGCGGCGGAGCAGCTATTCTTATCGGCCCAATAGCTGCTGCGGATTTATCCGGCGTTGGAACTATTACTGTTGGTGCGGCAGGAACTGGCGGAGCAGCCGGACTTGTTGGAACAGCCGGTAACGCGTCGTCGTTCGCCATGACAGGATTATCAAGAACTGTCTCGGTCAACGGTGGTGGCGGCGGTGCAGGAGGCGCTTCTGCTACGGCAACTGGTGGTGGCGGCGGGGGCGGCATGCTTTCTGTTGGTGGGGTAGGCTCAAACGTAGCAGGCGGTAGCAGCAATAATGCATTTGGCTCCGCTGGTGGTTTTGGGGCGGGAGGCGTCGCAACAAGCTACTTAATTCAAGGTAGCGGCGGCGGCGGTTGTTCCGCGGCTGGTGTAGGATTTACTGGTGGCGTAGCTGCAAGAGGTGCAACCGGAGGCGGCTCGGGCGTTGGTGTTGTTGCAAACGTCAGCGGCGGCGGCTCTCCTTCAGGAGGAGCTAACTTTACAAACCCTGGGCCTAGTTTTGTTTCTGGCGTAGCCGGCACAGCTGGTATTATTCCAAGTGGCGGAGTTGGTGGTTCAGGCGGCGCTCCTGGTTTGAGTTTTGCGAATGGCGCCGCTGGTGGTGTCGGCGGTCTAGCTGGTGGTGGCGGCGGTGGTGGTGGAGCGTCTGCTGGAGGAATTGGCGGTTCTGGGGGTGCAGGCGCCCCGGGCATTGTAATCATTGTGGAGTATTAAGATGGCTGAAGTAGATCGTTGGGTTATTATTTCTCTTGCTGACGAAACACGGCAGGAGTTTGATCCTGAGAAGGGTCCGCGAGAGGTAGTGATTCCTGCGGGGACCGTAGTGAACATCTGTCTGTGGGATGGGGAAACCGAGTGGGTTCCGCCTGAAGGCACTCGTGTAATGCGCGAGGCAGACTACCTTGCGGAACGGGGATACTGATGCGCGGCGCCCTCTCGAAAAAGGTAAAAATAGTGAAATTTGTAGAGCGAAATATATATAACTTTTTTCGCCTATCTCCTCCTTTGTAAGAAAGAGTCCTTACGATGGTTGAAGGCGTTCGCATTACAGAAATTGGGGATACGAGGATAAGTGAGAGCGGTGATTTCCGCGTCACTGAAAACTACTTACCGCCAGTTGATGTATTAGCGCCTTCAGTCGGTACTCTTGTCGCTGCTCTAGCGCCTTTTGTTTTCACAGGTAAGTCTGTCGTCGTCCCTGCTGTTAATATAGGGGTCGCGGGCTTCGCACCTTTAACTAAATTCAACGCCAATATCCCTTCTATAGATATTGTCTTCGCGGCTCTCGCCGCTTCTGTTTCCGCTATTTCGCTTCCACCTTCGGCCCGTATCTATGTGATACCAGCACAAGACACAGTTTACTACGTTCCTGAATCTATCAGGGTTTACGAAGTTGAGGCTTCTTAACGCCCATGCCTTGTTGATTTTTTACATGCACTGTATATTGAGGCAGCCTCGTGGGGCCAAGGGGGTTTTATCATGACTGATCTTTTAACTTTGAAAGAGCAGCACCCGTTGGACGAACTTGACCATTCGGTTGCTTTCACCAGTTGGTTGTCTTCTGGTGATACTCTTTCTTCTTGCGTGGTTACTGTGTCATCTGGTTTGACGTTAGGCACAGCCACAAAAGCACCAGTTGCTACTGGTGCTAATGTGGTTTTCTGGCTGTCTGGTGGGGAAGCAGGGAAAGAATACTTTGTGCAAGTCTTGACCGAGACAAGCCAAGGCCGCAGAAAGACGGTGGATGGGTCTATTACGATAATAGACACTACCTCACCTTAAGAAACTAACCCGTTATCTTCCTCGCCTGCGTCTTCCTTCCCACTCTCGTAGGCTTCCATGATCTTGCCATGCACAAACATGGCAAGTTCTAGCCGTGTCTCATTGCTGATATTCGGGAAGTATTCCTTCAGGTCAAAATAAACGTCTGTTTGAGTGGGGACACTCATTGGCACACCTCGCATGTTTCGCCGTCATTGGCATTCTTGGCAGGGATTTTCTCGCTCACGACTTCAGCGCGCTGCACCGAAAGCGAGCGGCAATAGTATAGCCCCTTGAGTCCAGATTTCCATGCCCGCATGTGCGCCTCGTGAAGTTCCTTCTTCGTCGTATCCGCAGGAAAGAACAGGTTCACAGACTGGCCTTGGTCAATAAACGGTTGGCGATCTGCGGCGTGGCGAATGATGAAGTTCTGGTCAAGCTCAATGGCAGTCTTGAACGTCGCCTTCTCCCAATCGGTCAAGAACTCAAGGTGCTGAACGCTACCCTTGTTTGCCACGATGCTGTCCCGAGTGTCCTTTGTGTTCTTACCATACTTGTTAAGAACCGCAGACAGGTAGGTATTTCGGACAGGGAAGGAGCCAGAGAGGGTCTTTTGCGTGAACACGTTCGCGGGCCAAGGCTCGATGCAGGGCGAAACTCCGCCGCAGATAATCGAGATAGAGGCTGTGGGTGCTACTGAGGTCTTATTCGAGAACCGCTTATGGAACCCTGCTTCCTTGGCGTCGGGGCAAGATCCGCGCTCGTCTGCAAGCACTCGATCCGCTGCCTCAACGCGGTCTTGGATATGCTTGAAAATCTTCTTGTTCCAAGCAATCGCGGAAGGGGATTCGAAGGGCACGCCTTGGCTTTGCAGGAACGAGTGGAACCCCATCACGCCTAGGCCCACAGAACGCTCCTGAGTGGCGCTGTAGATGGCTGCGGCCATGCTAGGTGGCGCCCGGTCAATGAAGTCCTGTAGGACGTTATCAAGGAAGCGCATGATGTCCTCGATGAACTTCGGTGTGTCCTTCCAACTCATGTAGGTATCGAGGTTGAGGGAGGACAGGCAGCACACTGCCGTTCGCATCTCCCCGTGATGGTCGCGGCCTGTTGGCAGGAATATTTCGATGCAAAGGTTAGAGGTAGTAACATGTAACTCAAGTCGCTTATGGTGCTCAGGAATATTTTTATTCACGTTGTCCACGAACATGAGGTAGGGCTCGCCCGTCTCAATGCGTGCTGTCAACAGCCTGACCCAAAGCGCGCGTGCGTCAAGCGTTTTGAGGACAGCGCCATTTTTGGGGCTAACAAGGTTCCACGTCTCGCCTTTCTCTACAGCGTGCATGAATACGTCAGGGATGACGACAGCATGGTGTAGGTTGAGAGACTTGCGGTTAGTATCCCCGCCAGTAGGGCGGCGCATCTCGATAAATTCTTCGATCTCAGGGTGGCTCACGTCAAGATAGACAGCCGCAGAGCCGCGACGTAGGCTCCCCTGGCTTACCGCTAGGGTCTGGCTATCCATGACCTTGAGGAAGGGCATGATGCCGCTGCTCTCGCCGCGTGCGCCAATGCTTTCACCCACGGCGCGCACGTTGCCCCAATAGGTGCCGATGCCGCCGCCGCCAGACGCCAGCCACACGTTCTCATTCCAAGTGCCAACAATGCCTTCAAGATTGTCTTCAACTTCATTGACAAAGCATGAGATGGGTAGGCCGCGCGTGGTGCCACCGTTAGCAAGGACGGGTGTGGCAGGCATGAACCAAAGAAGGCTCATATAGGTGTAAAGACGCTCAGCGTGGGCCTTATCATCGGCGTAGGCACAGGCGACGCGAGCGAACAGGTCTTGGTAGCTCTCACCGGGGAGAAGGTAGCGATCCTTTAGAGTCTGCTTACTGAAATCAGTCAGGAAAGCGTCACGGCTGTGGTCAACGGCAATAGAAAAACGCTTGGCGCTCATGGCACTTCCTGTATAGGACATATTTAAGGGAACCCCCACCTTAACGCGAGGAAGGGTTTTTAGGAAAGGTCTTGACTTTTAGTTTTCGTCGTAAAGGCTACTTGCTTCGCCCTTCTTGATTTCAGCCACGTAGTTTTCAGCGCTTCCTGCCAACGTAATGACAAGGGCTGTAAAAGCACGCTTTGTATCTTCGCTGAGGTTTTCCACATTATTGTGGATATTTTCGACCAGTTCAGCCGCATACTTGAGGCCATGAAGGAAGCCTGTCGCAAAAACCGCGCTGCCTTCTGCGGCCAAAGCAGCACCTAGAGCCATCCTGTCAATGGTGCCGAGTTTGGAGAGAATCGGGTGATCTTGCATTAGTAGGCTCCTGTGTATTTGGCACTTTTAACAAGGTCGTCTATGGCCGTCAAGCGACGCATGATGCCGTGCATTCTATAGAGAGGCACCATATTAGGCCCGTCAGATAGTGCCTTGTCTGGGTCTGGGTGGGTTTCAATGAACACCCCCGCCACGCGCACGGCTACCGCAGCACGGGCCAAAGGCTCTACGAACTGCCTCTGCCCGCTGCTAGTCCCGCCTGCTCCGCCAGGAAGTTGGACAGAGTGTGTCGCATCAAAGATGACAGGATAGCCTGTCTGCTTCATGATAGGCAGCGCGCGCATGTCTACGACAAGGTTGTTGTAGCCAAACGTAGTGCCGCGCTCAGCTAGTAAGATTCGGTTATTACCCGCTACAGCGATTTTTTCTGCGACGTTTGCCATATCGTTCGGGGCAAGGAACTGCCCCTTCTTGACCATGACAGGCAGCCACGTCTTTGCCGCCGCCACAAGAAGGTCTGTCTGCCTACATAGGAAGGCAGGGATTTGTAGCGCGTCTACGACGCCTTCGAGCGCGTAACATTGCTCACATTCATGGACGTCCGTGATGACAGGCAGCCTGAAAGTCTCCCTAATCTCTTGGAAGATGGGGATTGCTGCCTTGAGGCCGATGCCACGCGCGCCAAAGGCCGAGGTCCGGTTGGCCTTGTCGAAGCTGGCCTTGAACACAAGGTCCACGTCCAGCCGCTTGGCCGATTCGGCAAGCGATTGCGCGATCTCTAGTGCCTGCTCCCTGCTCTCAATCTGGCAGGGGCCTGCAATGAAGGATAGCGGCAGCGCATTGGAGAAGGCTGCGGTGCCGATCTCAACTGTGTTCTGTTTGATCATCAATAAACCGCTCCGGGGTCAGAATGCGCAGGGCTTTGATTGCGCTTTCAATCTGCGCGTCAACATCCGCTACCGCGCTATGCGCGTCTAGTGCCGGAATGTGTTTGATACCAGCAAGGTCAATGATGGTGCGGTGTGACCTCTTATTGGCGAAGTGCCATATGCGCTTGCCGGGTTTGCCGAAGCGCGAATAGAAATCTTCCATGATGGCACAATCAAAGTCAGGATCGCGTGCCCAGATAGTTATATTCTGCCAATAGAACGAATCCTGAAGCCAGTTTGCAGCAAAGGTTGGCGTCTGTACATAGTCTTCGTTTACGATGTTTTGCAACCGAAGCGGATCAGTGTTCAACCACCATTTAAGCGTATCAAAGTCAATAACGGCGCCAGCTTTTACTTGCGCGTCTATGTCGATCCTTACATGTGTAATCGCGCCAGACACGACGCTATACACCCCACTATCTTCATCCTCATTAAGAAAGTGACGGAGAGCGTATTCAAGAACAACGCATCCCGGCTTGGTGCCAAGGGTTTCGATATCAAGCATATAGTGGCGGAGCATTTTTTCAGTCCTTTCCTAGATTCGGATATGCAGCGTATCAGAAGCACGACTTACGGCCACATAGCAAGCCGCCTGTTTATCTTCATGGTCCCTGATCGTCTCGAGGTTAGGCCAATCTACGAAAACATGCTTGTAAGTAGAGCCTTGGGCTTTGTGCGCCGTAGAAGCATGTTCGTAAAGAAGGACAGCGAACTTGCTACGGAAGCCAAAGTAGTCCCGCGCCCATGCGAGGCCACGCAGGGAGGACCAAGAACCCTTGACAGGGGTAAAGGTCCGCTCGTCGGTCATGAAGTCAAACGAGGCTAAAAGGTAGTTTGGGTTTTTGAGGCTAGCTTCATGGAGCCAATCATACTGCTCTGGCTTGAAGAATTTACGAGCCTGCGCCTCAGTAATTGAGAGACGCTTGTTATCTTCGATACCGCCGCGTGCAAAACGCTTCTTTAGCTCATTGTCTAGCTTAGTGAGTTGATCCGCGAACTTGCGGACATTGCCAAGTGCGTCTTCCAATGCGGGCTTCAAATGGTTGACGTACATATCAAACGTCATACCTTTTGCTTGGAAAGTAAGGTCCGTCTCAGGATTGAGAAGGTCTAGGTCGTAGTAGGGGATCGTTTTCTCAGAGAACGGGTGGCGTTCTTCGGCCTGAAAACCGACGTGCTTTACAATCAGTTGGCTGTTATTGTCCGCAACTTTGATGTTGGAATACTTGCCTGATGTAGCGCCCCGTGCCCAGATAAAGAACGGTGCTTCGGTCAAAATCAAATTTTCGTCTGGCATGAAGTCGTGAACGTCAGCGCCATAGATGGCGCGGCGCTTCATCCTATTTAACTCGCTGACACGCTTGTTGGTGTATGCGACCGCGACCGCATCTTGCGCGGTCACGAACGCCTGCTCAAACTTGTCGCTCGAATGATAGGCAAAGACGCTCTGGTTATCTATCGCATCTAGGTCGATCTGCCCGGTGGTGCGGACGGATTTACTGACAGCCACGATACCTTGACTGCCGCTTCGCATGACTTCAGCTAACTTGAAGCGCACGGGTATCTTCTCCACCGCATCTACGATGGACGTGCCTTTTACGGGGCGCAACTGTGCGAAGTCGCCTGTCAGGATGGCTTGCGCTTTAGCCGCTTCGACCGCGCGTTTGATGGCGCGCATGTCAGCGACATCAACCATTGAGACTTCATCGAGGACCAGAATGCTACCAGATTCCAAGGTATCTCCGCCGCCTCTTTTCCACTGCGCTTGGCCTTCTTCATCTGGGTCATCCGTGGTTGAGGGTGCTTTACCGATTAGGGCAGAAACCGTGGTGGCCGCGACAGAAATGCCGTAGCGGGCAAGAGACTTTACAAGAACGGACTTGGCCTTGTGGGTCGGACAAGCGACCAAGATAGGACGCTTAGTGCTTTTTAAGGCTTTAATGACGTGGGAGATGGTGAAAGTCTTCCCACTGCCCGCAGGGCCAAGAAGGAGCGCGAAATGATGCTCCTTCTTGGTAGCGAACTCAATCAAGCCATCGGCGGCTTGGCTCTGAAGGGTATTCAGCGTCATGGTTTACCTTTTCGTAGGCTTCTGCCAGTTTGGCGGGGGTTGGTTCGTCGGCTTGGTCCTGATAGCGGCCATCATAGCCTTGAGTGGGGTTGACGACAAGGTGGAAAACAATTTGCGCGATGGGTTGGCCTGCGAGTAGGTGGATAGGCCGGTAGCCTTGGTTCTTGATCTCGATTGTCAGGTGTCCCCGCCATCCGCTTTCGACCACACCCATTCCAAGGAACAAGCCAAGGCGGGCGAGCGAGGACTTGTCGTGGACAAAGCCAACAAGGTCTCTTGGCACGTTGAAATGCTCAAAAGAACTCGCCAAGGCGAACTGTCCTGGGTAAAGGTCGAGTGCCTGCTTGATACGAACGTCATAGCCCGCAGGGCCAGCACCAAAGGTCATTCCGGTTTCAGGATGGTGGGTGCGTGGGGCAGCAGGCGAGAAGATATTGCGGGCGAGGATTTCTGAGCCGGTGATGACCATTTGTTTTTTCTCCCTTTACGGTAGGAGGATAGAGCAGGCCATGTCGGCGGCTTCATCCATGTTTTCAGCCCAAAAACCAACCGCGCTTTTGACCATAGCATGATTGGCGACGGGGTTGCCTGCGTCGCAACATATCGCCAAAATTGGCACCTGAAGCGCGTAGGCAAAGCCAATCTCCATGACTGTGCCGAGAGAAGGCGGGGCGCCATCGCCTAAGTCGTGCGGCAGCAGATTGGCGATAACCAAATCAGCCGTGCGGCAGTCGTTGAAGTCGCGCGTGAGGATGGCCTTGTTGGTGGCCAACGGTGAATAGAAGGGGTAGGCAGCGGTAGAAAGCGTGCCTACGGACTTCAAGGCGCCCTTGCCACGCAGGGGGCTGTAGCCTCGGATGGCGCCGTCGCTCTTTGTGGAGAGAAGGCCGGATAGTAGGTTGCGCCAATCCTGCGCCGCCGCGTAGGTGCTGCCGCCGATGGGGCCTGCTAGGTAGACTTTCTTGTGCATTGCGCCTTTGCCTTCTTCTCCCTTGACCACCAAGGGTATTGCGTGGCATAGCGCAGGAGGATTTGGAAGGCAAGCGCAAATGCAGATCAACATGGGTGAGCCGTATTGGCTCTTTGACCGTTCGCAGGTCAAGCGACTTGAAACTGACGCTCTCTACGTAGGTGACTTCGCGGTGCGGAGCAGCAAGGGTATATGGTCCTCAATCCCTGTGGCGGTGTTCTTCACTCCTAGCCCCCGCGAAGGCCGCACCAACAACTACTTCGGCGTCTACAAGTCCCAAGCGAGGCTTGATATGCCAACTTGGATGATCTGCGATGCTACGTCCGTGGCAGAGCATACGTGGGAAGGCCTAGAGATGAAGGGGGAAGTCATCTTCTCCCGCTGGCGCCATGACTTTAGGTGTTTCTCCTTCGGTGGCCCGTGTGTCGATGGAGGCCCCGACTACCTGCGGGTTGTGGGGCTTACCAATCTTGCGAAAAGGGTTTCACTTCGTCTCGTAGACGGTATCTTTAAGGTAATCTGATGCACTTCATTTTCGCGTGCGATCACCCTCAGCGTAAGACATTTACGATGGGTGGGTCTTTCAAGCCCATCCAGAAGCCCGCAAAGGCCAATACTTATTGGATTTCTGACGTAGTTAGTGGAGTAGACAGCCTTGAAAGTCTGTCTGCTGCCATCAAGGGGCATCTGCGCCATCCAAAGGGTGATAAGTTTGCAGTCATGCGCGGTGTCTGGCGCCCCTCGGGCGAATTGTGGTCTTTAGAGGATCAGCGTAAGGCGCATATTACCGAGATGGGCAAGCAGCGCAAAGACGTCCCTGCCTCTCAGATGGTGCCATATGTAAAGAACGGTGACAAGCGCGAGCATTATCTGCGCCGTAAGGGGCTGATCCTAGATTTACCGATCAATTGGGTCTGTTTTGATTTTGACGGACTTCAGATTGAAGGTATGGGCGACTTTGACGTGGCCAACCCGGTGCCCTGGGCGCAGAAGGCCATCGAATTGGAGCTTGGGCCTGATTTTGCCTGCGCTGACTACGTGTTGCAGCTTTCTTCCTCAGCGGGCCTAAAGCCTGGAATCTCAGCGCATTGTTGGTTTTGGCTGGAAAAGCCGATGGACGGGGCGGCGTGGCGGGCATGGTATGCTCGCAGGACGCGCGAGTTGGGCCGCAAGCCTCGCATTGATAAGACCCTCTTTGAGCGTGAGCGTATTCACTATATCGCCACGCCAAAGTTCGACGGTGGCACCGTAGACCCTGTGGCTGAAGTAGAGCAGGACAGGTATATCTCGGTTGAGAATTTTGATGACCAAGTTTACCTCAAAGACGTAGAAGGGCTTCATACGGAGGCGCAAGTTGAACGCGAGGAGGTCACGGTTGATTTCTCCGATGAAAGTGAGCGCGCACAGGAGGCTTTTGACCGCCCTGGCGTAATCGGCGCCTTCAATCGGTGCTTCTCAATGTCAGATTGCATCAATCGCTTCCTCTATGCCCATTACCGCATAGATACGAGCGATGGCCGCGTGACGTGGCTTAAAAGCGACAGTGGGGCTGCTGGTGGGTGCCGCATCGTGGCTGGCAACACGCGGATGTTTTCGACGCACAACGGCGACCCGCTTGAAAGATATGTTGGCACAGCCTTCGACCACATCCAAGCCGTGTTGTTCGATAATGATTATACGTCTACCGCAGAGTGGGCGCGCACCTTGCCTGAAGTGGCAGCAGAGATGGAGCGCGTGGAGATGGGGGTGTTCGATGACGAAGTGCCCTTGGAGAGCTTCAAAGCTGAAGTAGCATTAGCCACGCCTGACGGCGCTGAGAGCGTGAAGGTTGAGACACCAGAAGATGTGATGGCGGAATATCCGATGCCGAAGAAGTGGCACGGACAGGCGGCCTCTTATCGCCTCGCGGATGGTGTGTGGTGGTATGGCTATGAGAAGGCGGAGGAGGAAGACGAGGAAGGCTCAAAGAAGAAAAAGAAGAAGGGCGGTGGGCCTTTCGTCAGTCTTTGGACGCCTATTACCTTTGTCCGCGAATTTGTCTCGGCCAACAGCGGTGAGATTACAACCGAATATAAGCTGCGCGATAAGTGGGGCAAACCCGTCTCGGTGATGATTGAGAAGGGCAGGGTAGTTTCTGCGCCAACGGACGTGCTTGCGCGGCTTCACTCCCTTGGATGGCTGTTCGAGATCAACGCGGATAAGGCGTTCCTGCACTATATGCGCGTGAAGTCCCCTGACGTAATCTATTCATCCCTTGATAACAGAGGGTGGGACAAGCGAGGGGTAGCGTTCGCCGTGCCAAGTGGTGCCATCTACGGTGCCTCTGACGCCATTCTCAGGCCTGATCTCGTGGTAGGTGAGAAGGTGTCTCGCGGTGGCAGCCTTGAGGGGTGGCGGGGCGTTGTAGATGGCGTGCTTGACTTGGAAGGCTGCGCGCATTGGGCTTTGGCCGTGGCTGCGGGCTTTGCGGGGCCGTTGGTTGGGTTGCTCAATCTGCCGACGAGTGGCTTGGCTTTGTGCGGGGAAACGTCGAAAGGCAAGACGACTGCTTTGAAATTGGCCGTGTCCGCTTGGACCTCGCCAGACCCACAGGCTAATCGCGATGGTGGCTTGCTTGTAAGCCTGCGAGGCACGTCAAACTCGGTGGACGTGCTGGCTGAGAACGCCAACCATACGATCCTGGCCTTGGACGAGACAGCCATGATGCAGGCGAAGGACTTGGAGAGCCTTGTGTTTTCCGTGACCTCCGGTGCGGGCAAGGCGCGCATGAACATCACGGGGCAAGGGCTGCGGAAGTCGTCGGTGTGGCAGACGTTCGTTCTGATTTCAGGCGAACAGGGCCTTGCTCAGCGGTTTGAGGATGCCACGGGCAAGAAGATGGCCAAGGGCGCTGCCGCGCGGTTGCTCGATGTGGACGTGGACGCGCTTGACGTTGTGGTGACGGACGTAGAGGCGTTGCGGCGCCTTGAAGCAGGGATGCTTGAGAATTTTGGTTGGGCGGGGCCTGCCTTTGTAGAAGGGTTGGTTTCTCGGGGGTATGTTGATCGCGTTGGGGAGTTACAGGCTCGCCTAGGCCACCATGAGGCGAGGCTGAGTGAGAATAGGACGGGATTGGTCTCTCGGGTGGCACGTGTGGCGGCGCTGCTGGCCCTCGGGGCGGAGTTGGCTGAGGAGTTTGGAGTCTTGTCGGTGGGAAGCGCAGAACGGATTTCCAGCGCCATTCTCTCCGTATGGGGTGCTTTTGAGGAGAGCGCTGCGGCGAACTCGGAAGAAGCGATTGTGGATGAGATAAGGCATTGGATCGCGGCGCGGCTTAACATGTCGATCTTCGCCGTAGATGACACGTCCCGCCACAGCGTCGAAGCGGATGGGTGGCACGATGGGGAGACGGTTTACATCTTGGCGAATAGGATCACGAAGGCGAGTAGAGGGGCAAACACGAAAACGAACGTGGCCAAGGCGCTCTACGCTGCGGGAGTGTTGCGCCGCCAATGGAGCGACCGTAACCCGTCCACGTATATTCGGGGGCGTAGCGAGAAGCTAGCGCACTACCGAATAGATGCCAAAGCGCTCGGGATTGTGCTGGACCCCGAGTTTGATGTGGCGCCATCCACGCCGGAATAAATCAGAAAAATACCCCCCGAATTAATTTAATTCGGGGGTATTTTTTTGTCGAGGCACCGCCACACAATGCGTTTTGGGCGGAAAAGGTGTTTTGGGCGGTTTGGTAGGCGTTTTGGGCGGCGCCAAAGTCCCGTAACGCGTTGAAATATAAGGCTTTGGGCGGTTTGGGCGGTTTGGGCGGTGCTTTCGTGTAGTCTGGCTTAGAGAGTAGAGGAGAAAATAAATAAATGTTTTTGGGCATTTATTTGTCTACCCCTATATATATTTTCAAAAAGATATAAAGTAAGCGCCCAAAACGACCAAACCGCCCAACGCCCTATAATATCAAGGGGTTATCCTTTGGGCGGAGGGCATTTTGCCCCGCCCAAAAGCGCCCAAAGCAACCGCCCACGCCCAAGGCTTGAAATCCCCCTACGGCGCCGTCCATACGCGGTGCATGAGCATCTTGATCTTCGACACCGAGACTTCTGGCCTTGTGGATAGGCGCTTTGAGGCGGAAGACCCTGAGCAGCCTGACGTGGTGCAGTTAGCCGCATTGCTTTGCAGCGATGATGGCGGGGTGCTCTCCACCCTCTCGTGCTTAGTGCGGCCCGACCTCAAGGCGATCCAGCCGGGTGCCGCCAAGGTCCATGGCATTACGCAAGCGAAGGCTAACGCGCATGGCTTGGAGGTGCACGCGGTGCTGAACGTTTTCGGGGCGATGGTGGACCGCGCTGATGTGCTGGTTGCGCACAACCTCACCTTTGATGCCCTCGTGCTGCGGACGGCTTGGCACCGCGCCTTTGGCGCCGACTTCCGTGAACGCCTCTATGGTAAGCGAGCGTTCTGCACGATGAAGGCGATGACCCCCGTGTGCAAAATCCTCTCAAGCCGTTCCAAGCACAAGGCGGACTACAAGTGGCCTAAGCTCAGCGAGTGCATCGACTTCCTGTTTGGCGAGCGCCTAGAGGGGGCACACGATGCCCTTGTGGACGCGAGGGCATGTGGCCGGATATACTTTGAACTGCAACGCAGGAAGGCCGCTGGTGAGCTTTCCGCAGCGCCGCAGGAGGCCACGTAGATGCCGTTGAAGCAGGGCTACAGCAAGAAGACCATCTCGGAGAACATTGCCAAGGAAGTGCGCTCTGGCCGCGAGACGAAGCAGGCCGTTGCCATCGCTTACTCCGTGGCCAACAAGGCCCGCAAGAAGGCGGGCAAGGCGCCCCTGAAGCAGAAGGGCACCAAGGAGTAAGCACAAGGCTAGAACGGCTCTGGGGACGCCCAGGGCCGTTCTTCTTTGGGGTTGACACATCTTAGCCGCCGGGATACCTACAGCCGTCTAGCCTTCTCAACGCATGGATTTTAGGAAAGCACATGCAAACTCAGTCCGCAGTAAGCGACAACCTTTACAACACAAATGGCCTACCCCCTTTCACCCCTCCATCTTCGACTGCTGAAGCGCGTGAGCGTATCGCCCAACTGAATGTGGCGATCATGAGCATTCAGGATCAGGTCGAATACCGTGAGATGACGCGGACCCTTGACCCTGAGTGGTTCAAGAAGGCCACGACATCGAAGCGGTTCAAGACTCTTGAAGTGCAGCGTCTTCAGGCTTGGATTGACGAAGGCACACAAGGGGACGGTATGACGCTGAACGACGCCATCGTTTCTCTTTTGAAGGGCGAATATGCGCCTGACGATTGGGACGGCATCGTGCAAGACGCACAACGCTCTATGGAAAATGGGACCAATGACTAAGCACTGTATGATCCCCGCATACTACGAGATTGCGTATTCCGCTGACCTTCTGACTGACGCCTGCCACCTTGCTTCTAAGCAGGCGGGATGGTGGGACGGGGTTGACGCCCGCGATCCCTATGTGACAGCGACGAAGTTGATGCTCGCTGTCAGTGAATTGGCTGAAGCCATGGAAGGGGCTCGTAAGGGCCTGATGGACGACAAGCTGCCTGACTGCGAAATGCTTGAAGTCGAGTTGGCAGATTGCGTCATCCGCGTTTTTGATTTGGCGGGCGCCTTGGGCTTCAAGAATTTTGGCGGCACGCTTGCGAGTAAGATGAAGTTCAACGCTTCTCGCGCTGACCACAAGCCTGAGAACCGTGCAGCCGAAGGAGGGAAGAAGTTCTGATGGATAACACGGAAAAACTTGAACGCGATTGCGCCGAAGACAACCTGCTGTCGCAGTCTCGGTCGCTTGTGATGCTTGTTGATTCGATTGATGATCGGTTTAACGAGGTTGTTCATGAAATTGAGAGTGCGTGGAATTGCCACTGTCTGGTTGTTTTCTCGGGCGTTGGTAAGTCGGGACTTGTAGGGCAATATCTCGCGTCGTGCTTCAATGCTATCGGCGTTCCTAGCGTATTCCTACACCCTACTGACGCGGTTCATGGGGACGTGGGCATCCTACCGGGTGCTGGCGTGCTTATCGCGCTTTCTGTTTCCGGCGAGACAAAAGAGCTTGAGCCAATCATCAACCGGGTTGGCTACCTAGAAATCCCTTCGTATCTCATTACTGCTGGCGGGGACGTGTGCTCGCTTGCGCTAAATGTGCATAACGTCCTGCCTCTCGCTCGGCTGCCTGAGATTGATCCTTCTGGTATGCTCCCCCTCAGGGCGTCCCTGATGCAGATGGCGTTGGGTAACGCGCTTGTCGTGGCGGTGGCTGAAAGGCTTGGCTTTAACAAGGATAAGTTGGCCACGCTGCATCCAGGCGGTGCCATAGGTGAGAAACTTCGAGAGGAAGGCGCCGGTTAGGCGCCTTTTTTTGTTTCCGAAATCTACGGGTAAGTTCAAAAAATTTAGGGGGTAGGGGTTTTTGCAGTAGGATTTTGCGTTTCCGGCATGTGTCCAAAAGGCTATATAGTGCGAGTGGGATAAAGGCCGCTCGTTGCATCTGCGATATAATCAGGCCTGGGTCCCTTCCAATCTGCAATGATCGGGCTTTGATCGTTTCGCTTTTGATCCAACGTGATTTCATGTCATTTCGCAAATGCAACTATGGCAATGTGCCGCAAATGCAACTATGGCATCGTGCCGCAAATGCAATTAGGGCAATGTGCCGCAAATGCAACTAGGGCAATGTGCCGCAAATGCAACCAATGGCCAGGATCGCACGCGAGTTTACATAATACTGATTACCGGCAAGCCGAGCCGAGCCGAGCCGAGCCGAGCCTGTGGCGTGGTCGAGCCGAGCCGAGCCTGTGGCGTGGTCGAGCCTGTGGCGTGGCCGAGCCTGTGGCGTGGTCGAGCCGAGCCTGTGGCGTGGTCGAGCCGAGCCTGTGGCGTGGTCGAGCCGAGCCGAGCCGAGCCGAGCCGAGCCGAGCCGAGCCGAGCCGAGCCGAGCCGAGCCTGTGGCGTGGTCGAGCCGAGCCGAGCCGGTGGCGTGGTCGAGCCGAGCCGAGCCGATGGCGCGGCTTGTTTCCAAATCGCCACCGCACAAGCCGCGCCAAAGAAAACGCAACAAAATTCCAAAAATACCTATTGCGAACGTAATAATCTTTCGCAAAGCTACCACTACACGCAACTTTCTTGCGTGCCTAATCTCAAAAATGAGACAATGCAAACAAAAAAAAGGGGGGCAAAGCCCCCCCCCGTTTCTTAACAGCTACTCCAAGCCCAACGAGTCGTAAATATCCAAGGCGGTATCGCCAGCGGAATGATCAGCAATCAATTCCGAACCATCCTCAGCATTACCATAAACTAACATAAATGACGCGACACGCGCGCCGCTATCATTGCGTGCTGTTAACGTATCGGAACCGGTGGTGCCCATTGCAGTAAGGATTACGGTCCTATCCTTAGAGCGTGCAAGCGTAGTTTCTTCTCCATCATAGACAGAGACAGTCAAACCACGCGTTAGAATCAACCCCACTAGCTTGCGCACGATTCGGGCTTCGCCTTTCGTAAGGTATTCAAGAGTCGCCATTTTCGTTTCCCTTTCACAACGTCAACCTAACCTGCAAACATCCTATAGGCTACCACGCATCCCGCATAGCCTAATCAGCCACACCCGCCCCGCCAATTATGCAATGCTGCTATGTGCCAAACTACCTACCCTCCCCCAAATATAACGATTCCGTATCAAACTAAACCATTCCACTTCCCCACCATTTCGCCATCCTACCATTCTATTTCCCCAACATTCCGCAACCCCAACAAACTCATTCCCCCTCCCCCAACAAACCAAACTGTCAACCCACAATCAACCAAAACACAAAAAAAACTACCACCATGCAATTCCTATGCCAAACCCCCACTGTGACATTTTTGCCCGTCTCAAAAACTAGAAAGCCACACATTTACAGCCTAGCACCGATCGGCTGTAAGCCATTGGAAAACAACGCAAAAAACCTATTTCGCCGTGTATGGCGTCCAGCCGTATAGCCGGTATGGTTATACCCGAGCCCTCCACCCTGCCCTGTGCGGCCTTCCTAGGCCCGTTTCGGCTATGGTCAATCCAGAGCGTGAAATACCTATGCAAAAAGCGCAATTAACGTATTCCTGGCGTTGAATATGGCTTGGAGTTAGGCGTTTGGCGCATAGCAGCTAGGCTGTTTTTGCACTATGTCCGATCCGGCTTTGCTTTATGAAGGCAGTCGTTGCTTGAAACGCAAAGGAAATCAGTCCTAATGTCTAGCCTAGATCTTCTGCCCGTCTTTTTGCCCGCCGCAACCATTGGCTCGGCTATTGCTTCGCAGTCCATTGGTGGCGCTGCAAAGCGCGCGGCACGCTATCGCAAGCATGGCGGGCTCCGCTTTGTCACGATCGGCCGCCTGTGTCTGTCGTGGTCTATCAAACGCAGAGGAGTCTAGCACGTGAGCTTCAATCGAATCGCCTTCGCAATCATTGCCATAGCATCTAGCGCAATCCTAGCCTATAGCCTATCTGTCGCCACACGCCCAATTGACTACGCCGTACTTGGCGCGACTGGTGCGGCGGCCGCGATCCTGCTGGGCTTGCTCGCGCGCTATAACTAAACGCTAACAACCAAGGAAACCTATCCCATGTTCCGCGTTATCTTTGCAGATACAGGTGAGCCTGCCCTGTCTATCGCTTTCGCAAGCGCAAGCGAGGCAAGCGCAATCAGGGCTTGCCTTGCAACCGCGCGCCCTCTCCGCATCGCACGAGTCGTCAACGATTCTTGGCGCATTCGCGAAGCATTGCGCTTTGATGATGGCACGTATAAGCCGCTTCCTGCTATCATCATGCAAGCGGAATGGTTCATCAATTCGGAAGCGGACAAGAATCATTTCGCCCATAGGGCAAACTCCGATCCTGCAAAGGTTGCTTTTACAGAATCCGCAGAGAAAGGCATGGATGATAGGCAAACTGTCATTCCCATCAACCGTTACCTTGCCCGATACTTCGGCGACAAGCTGCGAAGTGAAGAGATTGCAAAAATCAGCGCGCTCTATACTTCGCCAGAATATGCGCTAACGATTGGCAATGATGCGCAAGCGTTCCGTTTTGCCTATTCAGAACAAGACGTAAAATCCGAGTCGTCTATGTATCTTTCTTGTATGCGATACTCGAAACACTATTTCGGCACCCCCTGCCATCCTGCGGAAACCTACGCCGCCGGAGATTTGTCTATCGCGTACATCACAAGCCCGGATGATAGCGCGCGAGTAATCGCCCGCGCTGTTATTTGGCCAGAGAAGATGCAATTTGTGCGCGTCTATGGCGTAGACGAAACGATCCGCGTTTCTCTTGTGGATATACTAGAATCGCGAGGATATGAACGCGCCGACGATTGGCGCGGTGCCCGAATCCGTGCGATTGAATTCGATGGGCGAGTCGTCGTCCCGTACATAGACGGGGACATCACAAGTCTAGAATATGGTGACGACGATGGCGTTATGACAGTTTCGCGACATGGCAATGTCGATGGTAGCAGCACGCGCGGCTGGGCGCATAGCAACTCTGGCCGTGTTACGTGCGAATATTGCGGGGATAGAGTTTGCGAAGACGATACGCGCCACGTTGGCGACGAATTGTGGTGCGACTCTTGCGTTTCAGATAACGCCGTATTCTGTGAATACAATGAAGAGTATTTCGCCGATGGTGAGCAATTTATTGTAGTGGAAACCACATCGGGCAGCCAAACATGGCACAACAGCGCCGCGCGTCATGCGTTCTATTGTGACAAGCAAGGCGCATGGTACGCCAACGCAGATTTTAACGAAATTGAAGTGAACACGCGCAACGGCGCGCAAACGTGGTGCGAGCAGGACAATTCAGATGATTATTTCGTGTGCGAAAGAACATGCGAAGCCTATGCGTGCAATGCGTTTGAGTCTGTCACGGTATGGACTGGCGAATTTTCTGAAGTGTGGGAATCCAAGCAAGCGGCTGGGATGATTGTCTATGACAAGGAAAGCGGCAAAGCGTATCCGGTTTCATGTGTGCCGGATGGAGTAGAAGTAACGGATTCCCCACTAGGTATGGTGCCGGATTCCCGCCAATTGGAATTGATCTAAGCTAGGCTTTGCCGTGGCTTTTGCTTGGCAGGAACGCGCGCCCACGGTGGCGCGCGTTTCTTTCCTATTTTGGTACCAGAGCCGCACCTCGGCGCGCTGGTGCCGGTCGGCGTGGCCAGAGCCGCACCTCGGCGCGCTGGTGCCGGTCGGCGTGGCCAGAGCCGCACCTCGGCGCGCTGGTGCCGGTCGGCG
>JAULBY010072316.1:0-31955 GCA_032358315.1 Ophiocytium majus | reverse complement strand
GGGGGGGGGGGGGGGGGGGGGGGGGGGGTACAGGGTTTTTCGCGCCAAGTATCAGGGGTTTTCGTGCTGCGCTGGGCGTTACTGGGCGCGAGGTTTTTTCCTCCGCTCGTACTGCTGCACGCGCGACATGTGACGTTGATGTGTATGCAACTGCTTGGCAATGGAGCAATTTGCGGGATACAAATCGTGTACTTAGACTGCCTAATGCAGGTGTAACCAGGCGTACGCACAGGGTTGGAGGGGGGTGTTGGCCGCAGGAAACCAGCACAGGGCGTGCGGGAGGTTGAAGCCGTTTGCAGGGCACACTATACAGCGGCACGCGTTGTCAGTAGAAACATGCACAGGACTACAAGTGTGTACATACCACAGCAGGCGTGTGTAATGCAAAACATGTGTGGCACCACAACCGTGATATGGTTTGCTGGCTGCACTGCTTGCGCTGCAATGCGTGTGCATGCTGTCCACCACTTGGTTAGCCTCTGCGGCCAATCATGCAATGGCAGTGTGTGCTGTTCACATTGGTGTTCTGCCACAGCACGCACACATGCCAAGTGTCACCGGGGAAAGGTGCGAGTGCTATGGCGGGGACCTAACACTGAACAACATGCAAGACACCGCCCGCTCTGGAAAATGTACGCATATATGCCCTGCCATGCTGTCGGCTTGGAGGCGCAGGCATGGGCATGACAGGAATGGCAGAGGGACATGCATGCATAAAGCAGCAGCTCATGTGGGGCACATGATGTTTCTGTGTGGGCATTCATTGTTGCGGCATAAAACTTGGCAGGATCCTAGGAGTAATGGATGCCCAGGGAGAGCAACAACAGTGATTCCGGGCTGGCGTCACCAGCCAATGAGAGCGTCAGACAGGTAGGCGGGCACAGCCTGCTCAGCAGCACCAAGTGCACCGGCAGAGGGGCAACACAGTGGTGGTTGCAGCAGCACTCAACAGCTTGGCCACCGGCCCACATCTTCCTGCATTTGTATTGGTGGTACTGCGCATCGCTTCAAGTATGCAAGCACATCAGGTTGCTCAGGGCGCTGCTGTCACCGGCCACAGCTGGGAATGAGTGTCACTGGCAGCACCCCTGAAACAAAAATGTTGCATACACTATGTGCCCACTACACACCTCCTGTTGTGATGATGCACCGCAACCCTAACAGTTCTAGGTGGGAACCACGCTGAGCAATCAGTCAGGCACGCACATGCACGACTATTGTTAAGGCGGTGTCCGCACCAAGCATTGGTGAGCTGTTGCTGCATTGGTACAGTACCTGCAAATGTGGTGTGGTAGCAGCGGCAGTCGCTGCTCATGCGCAACCCAAATCTGATGCCATGTGGACATAATGTGGGGCATCGACACTGCTGCAAAACCAGCTTGATCAACCATGAGGGGTTGTCACTGTTGCCAAAGTGCTCAGCGTTGCCAAGCATTGCTCCCGTCCAAACCAGCAGATACTAGGTTTTTTACAGTAAGACCCACAACCTCCAACTTATTGCTACACAATGGACGACCATGCTGCCGCCAGAAGGTCATCGCGCTAAAGAACGCTAAAACGTTTGGAGTGAAAGAAGACCGACAGGTTGCTAAGCCCAGGTATAGGCGTGGCGGTGGCTGGGCCCCTGCTGTGATCTTTCCATCGCGAATTACAGGTGTAGGGCCCACCCTGCACGTGCCCATCAGTGCCCTTGTGGGCTAACAGTGCTCAGCCTTGGCTGCAACCAGGTTTGTAAGTCAAGTTGAGTGGTGCTGCAATCAATTCAGAAGTGACAACAGCGCGGAGCTCGGTAGCACCAACCCTTTCGACCAGTTATCAGCCCTCTGCAGCGCGTACGGCAGGAGCGCCGACTCATCCGCCTACTTCTCGACGCTTTCAACAACATCCTAAAGCGCATGGTGACAGCCACGACTCTTTTCACCATTTATCAACTCTCTCACACAAGTACACCACTGAGGGTGCATACAGAAGAAGTCGAAAGGCTCACGGCTGCCACCATGATCTGTGTTGCTGTGGGCATATGGTGCCACATGAATTCGTAGATAAATAATCAGGAACAGTAGTGGCTGCCGCCATGCTTTGTGCTGTTGTCTGTGTACACGCGGCATCACATCTCTGATCGCTGCCGCATCAAGGCCTGATTGTACTGTGAAGAGCTGAGGTGCCTAGATCTATCAAGTACTTCGAACTAATGTAGCTACAACATGTACCTCAGACAAGGGCAGGCTGCGCTCAACGGGTGCACTCACCTCTTGCGATTCTACACTGATGCGCGCGCAGCGCAGTCCCAAGGCCACACTATCCTCCAGAGGCAGCCCCGCCGCAAGCGCATGCGCAATGCCTGCAGCCAGGCAGTCGCCAGCGCCCGTGCAGTCCACCAGCCGTGCTGGTGGCGCAGGGTAGTGCGTCACTGAAACGTTTTCCTGCGCCCACACGCGAGGAGGGGTACAGCGTGGCAGTTTAGGCCCAGTGGCCAGCATGCTAGGGTGCGATAATGCGACTACATGCATGCTGCAGCTTGGGCACAAGGCTGCAAAAGGATGGGGAGGTTCCTGTGCCTTTCATTATGCTTTTGGTAGAGTGGAGACAGTTGTTACTGAAGCAACCACGCATCCCAGCAGCCAAGCCACAGGAGGAGCAAGGTGGTGTGTCACTGGCAGACGACCCCTTGGGCATGGGGAAGGTGCTGTGGTATGTCAGTAGCCGGCTGACACGCGCAGTGAGCCGCCAGGTAGACAACGTGGCTCAATACAGACCAGTCTGTGTGCCCTCGTGTATTAAGGCTGCTCGTCACACAACCACCTTACACGTGGCCATCCCAGCACGTCATATCACAGAAACAGTGCTACGGGGCAGGTACTTGCCAGGCGACTCACATATGATGCAAAGTATTTAAAGGAGTTGACCCAGTGCTTGGAGCAACAGTGCGGCTCACGCCGTAAAAGCACTGTCGCTTGTTGCTGACCTGTATTGTACCATGTTTTGATGTTGAATAGCCGAAACGAGTTAGTGAGTCCCCCCAGCATACGGCCTGAAAAGCTTCCTCCTGCAATAAAACGCACCGAGTATCATCATTATACCGGTATTGAAGCACCACCTACTAGTACACCTGAAATCACTGTACAGCTGTACTAAAACGGTAATGATTCTAGAAGCACTACTACTATGTGGTATGACTAGGCCAAGTGCACCCACTGCACCTGGTCATCTGCAGGGGAGCTGGCAACCAGCACCCCGCCCGCCCCCAAAGTAACCACAAGGTGCTTGGCTCCGGATACCAGGGCCCCATCCAGCATCATTGCGCCGCGCAGAGTGTCTTCCTCCTCCCCCCTATGGCCGGTGGGGTGCACGCCGTGCATGCCATGCAGCACCAGCCTGCGCAGCAGTAGCAGCGGCGGCAGCCGGGGACAAAGTGCGCGCTGTGTGTCACTTGCTGTTGCGAGGCGGTGTGTACGCAACCAGCACCATGGTGCCTCACAGTGCCACACTCCGATTCTGCTGAAACAAGACAGCTGACGAATCGTGTATGCTGGTGGCGCTCGCGCCTACAAACTTGCTCCGAGAGCACTGCGCACTGTGGTATCATTTGCAGGCGGTGACGCCACCGCAGCAACATGGCATTGGCGGTCAGCACGTGCCATAGACACAGCTGCCACACTGCGCACATGTACTGATTGACTTGCACTGGCTGCCATATGGTCTTGGCCAATGGATTGGGACTCACCAAACCAGTGGTGGCAGCAGTGCTGACAAGCCCCGCAGTGCCTCGCAGCAGCAGGCACCTATCCCCATTTGCGTGGGCTAGGTCTACCACAGCAGCTCCGCTCGTTGCGTTGTTTACCATCAACAGCATGCTGAAGTTGCATTGAGTGAACTCCGTGGCCCTCCAGGCTACACTGGTTGCCCGCACCTGCCCGTTGGCACAAGCGCCTGCAAGATGTCTCTCCAAAGAGTATCAACACTACCACTTCGCGTGGTGCCACTGATGCCATCACGCAGCATGCAACACTGCACGCTGCTACCCTGCCCATGGGTGCCGCTGCTGCCATAGCTGCCTTTAAAAATGCACATAATCAGCCAGGCTCATCCCTCTCCAGCGCTTCTCTCTCGACAACGTGCTGAGCAAGCACAATGCTGTACACTCACCGAACCAGCGGGTCGAGCACCTGCAGCCCCTCCCCACGCCTGGCAGCGTGAGCCGCACTCTCGCTCAGCATCACCGCCCCCCCCGTCCCCCCTTGCCCTCCCCCACCGCCAGCCATGGGTGCCTTGCCGTGGCTCAACCGAAGCTGCCGCTCCGCCATCGCCGCCAACTCTTCAACATTTGGCGTGGCGAGCGCAACACCCTTGAGCGCACCCGCGTCGTGGGGGAGGGTTGCCTTGGCGATGCTGGTGGGTTCAAACATGAGGGGGACGCCCGCGAGGGCGCAATCCTGGGCCAGGTGGCGGAAGGCGTCGGCCGGCAGGTTGCCGTCCGCAATCACCAGGCGGCTGCCATGAAGCGTGTTCGCACCTGCGGCAGTCACAATGCCAGTGCAGTTGAAGGTAGGTCGCAGAGGCCCCGAAGTGTGCAGTCGCAGCAGCATGAGCAGTGAACAGGACAGGGCGGCGGGGGGGGATAAGGGGGAGGTTGAGCAGTTATGAATTCATGAAGCATGTTAAAATGTAGGCAGGTTGCCGTGTGTGTGGTAATAGGGCGGCTGCCATGAAGCGTGTCGGCGCCGGTGAGTGCAAACAGCAAGCCAGCAGCTCTGGTAGGTGCACGACATGGCGCCAACCCTTCTTAAGGATTATGCTAGTAGTAGTCCTATACTTGCAAGTGATGACCATACCGGCTCAGCAGCGCCAACAAAGTGTATGTCATCGTCACCGACAATACAGAGGCCACCACCTGGTGCGCATCCCATGTACACCTGCTTGTGAACTGCGCAGGGGGAGCATCCTGCTCGCGAACACGAGTGAACTACCAGTTGCGCCGTGCCAACAAGATGCGATGAGGTATACGACTAACGTGACCTCGAGCACGCAAGGCTTTTGCCCACGAAAAATGCCGCAGTAATCTGCGGAGTGCATTGAGCAAATGGGACACAGGTGTGGTGTAGTGTAGCACACATGTTCTGACCAAGCCTGAGCCAGTTACAAGTTCGGAGGGGGTAGTGCAGGCAGGACCAACTGGAACACACCTCCTGTACTATGAGCAGTGCTTGGTAGTATCTCAGAACCACGATTGCACATGTTACTTTGTAGGTACAGTGCACTTGCGATTTGGTGCGGGGCGGTGTAACCCCCCTAGCATCCCGCACTAAAGCAAGACCCGAAATGAATCAAAGAGGGGCGCCATGTACTTCTGAAGTATTCACTACACAGTTCAAATATGTGGTCTGTGACGGGTCTCTGGTCCCCGCACTAAACCGCAAACCGCACTAAATGAATTGGAAGTGCACTAAATCGCGAGTGCATTGTATTATCTGCTGGGGTCACCTGCTTGGGCGTTGCGCGGCGGTGGCGCGCGCCTCAGTGCGCTGAGCGCCTGTGGGTGCATGAGCAGCTCCGTGTCGGCCACGGCCGCAAACAGGTCTCCAGACTCATCAAGCAGCGCCACATAAGACGCCGTGCGAGAGCCAGGCACAACCTGTCATGCAGGGGGGGTGCGCGAGCGGCAGCAGTGGGGGAGCCTAACTTCAAGTTCAACATCAATGTCAGCTCAGTGAGACACAAGCGTTGAGCCTGCTACACGGTGTGCAGACAGTGGGTGTGTGCCTTTGCGTGCACGCAGCTGTTTCGGCACAGCCACGGCTGCGCCTCGGCTTCGCAACGCTGTAGCTTCGTCACAGAAGAAGCAGGTGCACATGTGCTGCCACTCTGCGCAGTCAGGCACAACGTGCGGCACACGGTGTCGCGCCAGCAGCAGCGACGTCAACGCAGCCTGGCAACGTTGCAATGCCGCATATCCTGTACCTCATGGAGCGGCGTGGAACTTCCAGTGCTACGTAAAACTGTGCCAACTTCCGCCAGTCACTATGTATTGTGTGAATTCCGCACTGTGCCAACTTCCGCCAGTCACTATGTATTGTGTGAATTCCCAGAGCCGGCCGGTAGCGGCGCACCAACGCCGTACCACACGGAGTATCGTCAACAACGCATCGTTGACTACTGCTGCTGACACCAGGCTCGCTGGTGATGAATGTGAGCATGTGCGTGCTTACCACATGACCGTGGGCCCAAAAAAATAGGACTCGCACCTCACCACGAACTGGGGCACATCGCAACTCACCGTGACGCCAGACACATCCACGCCCGCCGCGGCCGCATGCGCAAGCAGCGCCGCCCCTGCAGCATCACTACCCACGGCGGACACCAGCCGAGTCACACTGTCGCCGCTGCCGCCGCCGCTGGCTCTGCCGCGCAGCCTTCCTAGGGCCTCTGCCACGTTGCGCGCCACGCCGCCGAAGCCGCTGCGCAGTCGGCCGGGGGCGGAGGAGCGTGGTGCGAGGGCGCGGGAGGGGCGGGCCACATGGTCCACCAGACAGCCGCCGATGACGGTGATGTGTGCGCTGCCGGATGCTAACCCTAACCCTACCCCTGACCCTGTTGGCGGCGGCGAGGCGGTGTGCTGTGGCGGGTTGTGTGTGGAGGCGAGAGGGGAGGCGTTGGAAGGGGGCTTGGCGCCTGGGGGGGGCGGGGGCAGGGGGCAGGTTTATGGTGTGATGGGCTTGGTGGCACATTGTAGCAGGCAGACGAATGGCATGTACTCTGGGTGGCATGGCTCATCAGTTATATGGAAGCTGCTTTTGCTGCAATGGCCGATTTTTTTGTGGCAAAACTGGTGGTCAACGCCAGTGTCATGGGTGCCTGCTGCCTAGCAAAAATGCGCCAGGACGGCAAATTGACATTAAGAAGGTTGGGGAGCATGTGAACGGGGCCACCCGAGCAGTGGAGGTATGTGCCCCTTTGGCAGGAATAGACATCGAGAAGAGGGCAGGGGGATGGATCACTGGCATACAAGTGGGCCCACCCGCCTGCCATTCCCACACGCTCATGATGCTGCCTGTCAGATACGTGCCAGTCACGGCATGGCTGATGACACGGCTCATTGGTGCCCGACAATGGCGCACCGGACTACAACCCGCCACGCTGCACAGCACACACGCACACATTATCACACAAAGGGCATACCAACGCATGTCAGCACTGCCGTCCCCTTCTGACAGTGTCCAACCCGCGCCGACCATGCCACCATTCACCGCCGCCGCTGGCGCTTCACGCACCGCCACAGCCGTCCCCAAGTGCGCATCGCCATGTCATGTCAACCAGCATGCTGCCCGCACCTGTATACGTGGCGCCGTTGCCGCTGGTGCCAGGCGGCGCAGCCCTGAGGTGCCCGCGACGCAGCGCAGCCAGTGACCGTGCAATGTCTGCGGCCACGGCAGCGTTGCGGCGGATCAGGGCCACGTTGCTGGCGAGGCTGGCGCCCCCGGTGAGCTCCCGGACGCGGGATAGGAGGAAGGGGGTGACCTCCCGGCCGCTGACCCCGCGTGCTTTTGCCTCCTGAAGAGCCGTCTGTAGGTAGGCCGTTGTTGTGTTTGCCGGGTGGGGGTAGGGGTGCGGGCAGCAGTGCTCAGCAGGAACCAGCAGGCGCGTTTCAGCGGTGGCCGTTGTGGGGAAGCAGCGAGCAGTGGTGCTCGGCAGCAGTGGTGGGAGGTGCACATAGGGTGGTGGCTACAACCGTGGTGCTGCACAACAATGCCTGGTGTGTTATGTGCATTTTTTTCCTTGATGCAACGTGTAGCTGTGATTGTGTGGTACGGATGGGGACTGGGGCAGGGCAGTGGTATGCAGCAACAGTGGTAGGCAGCAGCAGCAAGGGCAGCTGCATTGGTGCCCAGCTACCGACCCTCACACCTACTATTGGTCGCAAAAGTGCATGAAGTAATGGTGTGCGCATGGGCCCGTTTTTGCCCAGTAACACTTGTCACACGGAATGGTGCACTTGCGACATGATTACATGACACAATGTGTGCGCTGCACCTGTTGCATGCATGTGCTCCAGCAACAGCGGGCCCTACTCCCTTCACTGCATGCAATTAAATAAATTGCCTTTCGACTCAAAGGGACAGACCAGGCCCAGCACACCTACATCACGTGAGCCGACCCTCTGAAGGCCTCACCTGAACAGCCGCCTCTATTTCCTCGCCGCCTGGCGACAGGTTGGGCACCGCCACCAGCATGCCGTTCTTAAGGCCCAGGGAGAGAGACGCATGGATGGCCGCTGCAACCTATGAGTGCCGCAACAGAGACAGCACGTCTTGGTTGTGTGATACCATGGTAGAGTAGTACTACTTAGTAGTAGATGTATTGATATGCACTTGTGGGTGTGGGACAACCCAGGGCATGCATGAAGCATGTGGCAGTGAAGGTGCCATCCAACGTGGATAACATCATAGTGCACCGTCATCGACAGGAAGTGTAGTAAGAAGGAACACCTGCGGCCGTCAGCCAGGAGCCAGAGCGGGTCATCTGCTAGGGCGTCGGCTAGAGCAGTGTGCTCACCGGCCCCCACGTCTGCGCCTGGCCCCCAGACCCCTAAAACAGTGGTATGGTACTGTACTGCACCAGTACTTGCAAGTGGCTTGTGCAGCGCTGCCATCTCTGTACAGGAGTACTTGCCACCTACAGCAGCGGAAGTAAGAAAACACACATGAAGGCTGCAATGCATCTGCAGCAGCACAGGGTCGGACGCAGAGTACAGGCCTGACAAACAAACCCGCAAAGTGTACTTCAAGCGCGCACTCTGGGTGCGCACGGAAAAAACGTTCTTTGCCAGGTCTGTAAGTGTAAGGGTCAGGTTCAATATACAACACGCAGACCGCACTGGCCAGTCCACTGACGTATAAACTCCACAAGCATGCTGCAGCAGACATCCTGCAGCACAGGCGTTGATGAATCACCACCCAGCACATGGGTCACAGCGCATCAACTTCGCATCATACGCCATATAACGTGTGTAATATACGGCGTATAATGTATCCCTATGAATGAATTCATGCAGCAAACACCGGGTATATAACATTTCTGGGCGTAGAACACGTAGTCTAGAAACACGCCCCATTAAGTATAACGTATAAAATACGTTATAAAAACGCTGTGCCCCATCACTACACACTACACATGCTACATGCGCGCGCCGCCCGCGCCCACACGCGCCGCCAAGCACACCTCTTCAGCGCAGTCCACCCTCGCAGGCTAATGCCAGGTCTGTAAGCATCAGGTACAGGTTTGCTATACGACACGCACACCCCACCGGCCAGTCCATTGACGTATACACTCCACAAGCAGCACACATCCTGCAGCGCAGCCGCTGATGAACCACCGCCTAGCACAACTGCGCGCCGCCCGCACCCACACACACTGGCAGTGTGACACTGCCAAGCGCACCTCTTCAGCGGAGTCCACCCTGGCAGGCGCGCGCACGCCGCTGCGTGGCGAAAAAAACGCCGGGAACTCGTCGCTGCCCAGGGCCATCACCGGCACGCCGGCCGTTTCCAGGGCCTCCAGCGTGCGGGGAACGTCCAGAATGGTCTTCACGCCCGTGGAAACAACGGCAACGGGGGTGCGCGCTAGCTCTGGGATGTCTGCACTCGCATCCTGAGCACGGAAGGGGTGTGTGAATGGGGGGTGGGGGGGTGGGGGGAGGGGGGGCAGCATGCAGGTTGAAGATGTGTGTAGTGGCACGTTCAGCGGTTGGAGGTGGCTGTCCCCCCTTACAATAGTGTGAATTAATTGAGGTATGGATGACTTCTGTTTGACCAAATGTAGTTTGCATAGTACACGGTAGTACTATCATATCCTGCTGGTGCAGTTTCGTCTCGGCCATGCCAGACATGAGGTGCGCTGAGTGATGGTGCAACCCCACGTTATAGAAGACAGTCTGAAGTACATCGAAAAACTTCATACGTAGTCGCTGCACAGCGAAGCGTACGGCACAGCTGGTGATCACGCACGCCTGTGTAGGTAACTGTCCAGATGAGAATACACTGAGGTTGGTTATTCATTCTAAAGACACGGGGAGATGTGTGCACCAGTACTGCAGGCCAGCAACAGACATTCTCACCAGTGTTTCCTCGTAATCCCTGTGCACACCACCGGTGCCGCCAGTTGCAAACACGTGTATGCCGGCCATGTGCGCCAGAATCATGGTGGCAGCCACCTGCATTCTCAGCAAAAAGAACAGCCGCGGGCAAACACTTGTGGGCCGCAAAACTCGGCACCTGAGCCCCCACGACAGCTGACACCCACCAGAGCGGCTGTGCTTGTCATGTGCGGATCATGTGCACAATGTGGCAATGCATGTAACAGTACAAGGGGGCGCATGTCTTTGTGTCCGGCCTGGTGCAGAGTGGCGTGCAGACCAACGTGTGTGAACACCAGCATGTGACAAGTAGCGAGCCATCACATAATGTGCCCTGCAAAGCAGCGGTGGGCACCGCTAGCAGAGGTTGCTGCAACAAGAGGCACACAAAGCACACAAGCACACCTCTGTTTGCACGCAGCATAAGCAGCGGCTACAGGTACAGAAGCGCAAGCCTGCAGCATAGATAGAGCTGCGGCGCACTTACTGTTGTTGCCCCATGCGCTTTCTGCGCTATGGCCAGGGCAACGTCACGCCTGCGCGCGCAGCATGAGGCACGGGCAGCTGCTGCTCAGCCCAGCATGATAAAGACCTTGGGAGAGCGGCTGTACAAACCAAAAGTAACAGGTGGGTACTTCAACTGCATGATGAACATCAACTTCATTAAACTTCAACTTCATTTAAAACTTCAACTTCATGCCAAAATTCAGCTTTATGCCAAACTTCAACTTCACACTCAACATCACTTCACACCCAAGTTCTACTTCACACTCAGCTTCTACTTCACGCCCAACGGGCTTTGGCCTGTCATGTCGTCCCAGCCGCGGCATCAGCTTGACCCATGAACCTCTCATTTCTTGCATGCATGTATGTATACATGTAGGCAGTCAGTAGGACAGGGACGACATCAGCAAGCCAGGGTGCCCAAAAAAGGTTCGTTTGCGCACCACAATCTTTGCCCCTTGGCAAAGCAGTACAGGCAAGTGCTAAAGTGGCGATGATGCTTCTGCCCACCGGGAGCGGCTCTTGGGGGCCTTCCTGTCCATAGCCATGCCTTGTGTGCCTACACGCACATTTGAATACTGATGTTCACACTCGATGCTTCACAGCTGTGCCTTCGCAAGAGCCATGCGCCAGTCGCTGCTCAAACCTGGATGGTGGCGTGGCAGCACCTGTAAGGCGGCAGCGCACTGGCTGTGAAACTGTTACTGCTATAAGCCGGCGTTATCAGCCCTGCGATACTTCTAATTCTGTGCTTGTTAGCTTGGGCAGCAGTGCCTGGTCATCTGCACTTGTACACATTCGTTCCCTTTGTGACTGACATCTGGGACGTGACAACAAAGTAATGCCCGCAACAACTTTTCAGTACACTGGCGCAGTCCTTTACAGTACAGGCGCTGAGCTCGCAGTCAGAGCCGCACTTGGCGCCTGCTGCGGCACTTCAACTTCAAGTCTCAGCTGAAGTTTGGGGCTGCTCACCTGGAGCACTTGCGCACCGCGCTGCCGGCCTGCGCCAGTGTCTCCAGCTGCTGCCGTGTCAGCCCCACACACGGCACGCCGCCCATTATGGCAATGGTAGCGGGCACACACCTGCAGTGGTGCCACCATGTGCAGTGGCATACTTTTGAAAGGGCTGGCTTCGCAGTGCAGTGGCACAACCATGTGCAGTGGCATAGTGGAGTGCTGGCTCAGCGGCAGCTCCCGAGAGCTTTTTGGGGCCCATGGCAGGAGGGCGGACACAGGCCAAGCATGTCAGGAGGCAACGCCTACTTCAAGTTTGTGACTTCAAGTTGCGAATGGGGTATCTGCACGTGTGCGAGTGGGGACCTAATGACTGCAATGGCATAGCGTGTAATGGTGCACGGGTGAGTGGTGGTGATGAGGCGAGGGTGGTGTCTGTTCAAGCAGCGCTACATGTGTTGTGTCAAAGACATGAGCTTTTGTACTCGCATGATAGCAAACAGTAACATGAAGGTGGCGGGCGTTACTTCAACTACTGTGCTGCCGATGGCACTGCTGCTGCGTGCAACAGCACATGTTGACCAGAATGAGAATTGCAGTGCCTGCACCAGCTGCTGCTTCAATCGAGCAGTCACAAGCCAGCCACCAGACTTACTTGCCAACAAGTTTCCACGCCAGCAGACAGTTCCCACACACCATTCTGCTCTTCACAAATTAAGTTCACGAACGTGCGTGCACGTGCCTTTTTTTGGCGCCGGCATGCCGGAGCCACATCCCTGGGATCATGACAGCTATTTACTTGCAGAATTGGCATGCTTGTATCGTAGCTAAGTCCTGCAGCTGACCCTGCTGCATTAAACTATGCAATGATCACATTTTCCTCCAGAGGCAGCAGCCAGCTGTTGTAGCAGTCGGCGGTTGACACATGTCATTTGACAGCTGTGCTTACCCTCGTTCCCTGACGATAGCCTCCACCTCCAGCCCCGTATGAAGGTTCTCAGGGTAGGGCATGCCGTGTGATATGATGGTGCTCTCCAGAGCGACCACTGGCGCGCCTTTGGCTAGCGCCTCCCTCACTTCATCGGTCAGTTTGATCAAGCTGCTGCTGGCCCTGGTGTGCAGTCCCGACCTGCTGCTGATGGTGCTGGGGAAGCTGCGGCAGCAGCAGCGTGCCGCTGCCGCAGCCACGGGCCGCCTTACCAGCCGCAGCATGGGCTTGCTGGTGCAGAGGAAAGGAGGCGGCTCGCACTCACTCGAGCTCGAGCTCGGCTTTGCAACTCATGTACGCCAAACAAGTTGAAGTACAGCTCAACTTCAAAATTGAAGTAATTCACTTTGCGTTCCTTCAACACTGTAAACACTTGGGAGGGAAGCCCCTGCCATGGACGGAGAGAGTGCTGCTGCTGGTGCGCAAAGCCAGGAGGGCGGGCAGGCCCCCAGGGCCTTCCTCAAGGGCGTCTGCTGCTGCATGCTCACGGGCCTCATTCCAAAGCGCCAGGCAGATGTGCTGCAGAAGGTGAACACACACGACAAGCGATGGCCCGACTTCCTGCAACACAGCTGCTGTCGGCGCTGCTGCTGGTGCTCCGGCTGTTGCTGCGGTGCGGTACAGCAGCAGAAGCAGCATCGGCGCTGCTACTGAGTGACAGCGCAGCAGTGGTTCCTGGTGGTTCCAGCTGGTGGCGACGACCGCCGCTGCTGACATGGTATCGCCAGGAGAGCACACACGCACTGCGCACGCCCCCTGTTCCGTGGGACGGTTGTTGACACGAAGGGAGACAGCGGAGACACGGTGGCATTGACGTGCTGCTGCTGTCACGGCCACAACACGCGCTGCATTGTGGGAACCGCTGGCACCTCGCTTGCCTTCCTCCCGATTCCAACCCTTAACGCGTGTTGAAGTTGGAACTCGGCTCGTGCTTGTGATACCAGCTGCATTCTACCTTATCCTTACAAGGCTGTGCTGTGCCCGGATGCCGGTTTGCTGTGCTGCTACTGCTGCTGCTGCTGCCTTGTGTCACACACCAACCTGCAGAATGTGCCCAAGTGGGGTGCGACTGTGACAGCGTGGCAGAAGCCGCGGCCCACCACCGCCAGTGCTGCGGCCCTCATCAGGGTCAGTCACATGCCCGTACGTGCTCAGCAGGGCATCATTTTCTCCCTGATGTGCAGCCACTTGTTGTCATAGTGGCATGTGTGACGACACTCTGCACCGGGTGCAACCGCAGCGCTGCACAATGTGCATGGTTGGCGCATGGCTTTTCACGTGAATTCACAGGAGCATGCACATTCGCCTCGCCGCCTCTGGTGCACTGTTGAGTGCCGTCCATTGCCAGGCGGCCCAGGGCCCAGCAGCGTCGCCGCTGGCCAAAAAGCGAAGGAAGGGTGATGATGGCAGCAGTCCCAGTGGCGCGGCACACAGCAGAGGTGCGTCCATGGTGCATGTCTTGTGCCAAACCAAGGCTGACGCATGTACCCAATTTCTGGCCCAGAGTTGTGCGGTGCTGCACGTCAATCACGCCTCCAAGGCACTGGTAGCAGCTGCTGTGTGGTGTTTTCTTGTCGTATGCAGTGTCATATATGAAAACTGATGTAGGAGCGATCAGCTCTAGGTCTGCCCACCGGTAGATATGGGGGGATACCTGGAGCTTTCAGCTGGTACGCTGCTGAAGCACATGCCGCGGCACTAATTGTTGGTACAAGCATAGCTCCTGCAGGCGGGGACAACCTGCAGGTGTTGCGTGACACGCTTGTACCTATCACACGCTTTACTTTTGAGGTGCACTTGCAGGTGAGGCAAGGTGTGGGTGCTCCCCAAGGCACGGGGTTGATGCACTCGTGCACATGGTGTGATAAGCGATAGCAAGATGTGTTGTACCTACCGGTAACCATTTCATACATGCAGGCGCTGGTTCTGCCGGCGGAGACAGGGCATGGGCGCCTTGTAAAGGGCTGACTCCTGCTCATGAGTAAACACTACGTTGCACTTCATGCAAGCATTGATGCTTCATGCATCCACCCGCAACTTCTTCCCGTGGACAACGGCACGAATGCCTAACTAATAGCTGACACACAGCATATCTGAATAGTTTCACCTTGCTGCCAAGCCAGTATGTGTAACTAATATGTCATGTATGCACTCGCAGGTGGTGCCGGTGGAGGCAGCGCATGGGTGCCTTCCGAAGGGCTGACGCACGTGGTGGCGTGCGAAGGCACCACTGCCGACAAGGCGCGCAGCGAGCTGGGAGTGGCCACAGGTGCTTTGAGTTTCTTGCTGGCTTGTCCGTGCTAGCGCCTTTGCTAGCGCCTTTGGTGGGCACATGCCGTGGCTTGCAAGCACTCTCCAGGTTTCTTGCTGGTTGGCTGTGCCAGCGCTTTTGGTGGGCACATGCCGTGGCTCACAAGCGCTCTTCAGCACCAGCAGTTTGATGTGCCACCTTCCATGCTTAAGCAGTGCTGTGTGTATGGTGCATTTTCTTCCCAAGGGCACCAGCGGATAAGCTCATCCCACGATAGCTTGTGGTGTCGTACAAAGCTTGTGCGAGCACCTCTATTCCCATAGTCAAGGTATGGTAAAAGCCCAATGGGCCTTAGCTTTGCTGCCGCGCTTTGCATGTGTTGCGAGAAAAAGGACACAATTGCTTGCATTCCTGCCTTTTTGTGCACCGTGAACACCCATCGCCACTCCCCTTTTAGCACCCTCACTCGCTGTGCCAGTAACAATGACAGCCACCCGTACTACGGCTCTGACATAAATCACCAAGACAGAAACACATGCTGCCTCCGGTGCTGCAACTTGTCAGGCCCGTGCTCGTTTCTGCCTGCTCAGCACACGCGGCACATTTGCATTGGGGCATCACATTGCACTGCTCTTGCTGGCTTATGTAGCACCTGCGCTGCCTGGTTGCTACACCTGCGCTTGGTTGCGCGCAGTTCCCGCCGGCGTGAAGCTGGTGTCGTCGAGCTGGCTGGTGCGGTGCCTCGAGGTATGCGCATGAATAAAAAAATAGTGTGGGCCATGCCATGTAGCGTACTTCAAGTACAGAAGAATGTATACAATATACACCAGGCATATGAAGTATATGTAAAAAAATAGATCTGTGATGCACTGGCATACGTACATGCATGTTTGTGTCACAGCACACATGACCGCGTTACTTGATTAGAGTGACTTGCTACTACCCGTATTTGGTGCGGACATCAATTTTGTGGGGCGGCCTAGGAGCCTGAGTCTCATGCCACTGTGCCTTAATTCCGGAGTATGCCTGTTGTGATCCACTGCCCCACCGTGCGTCCCACGCAGCTGAAGCGCCGTGTGGACGAAGCCACCTTCATGCTTCCAGAACGTTCCAAGGAAGTTTCTGCAGGAATTTCTGCCGCCGAGCAGTGCGGCAGCCCCCTGCACAGCGACAGCAGCGAGGGCGCGCGTCCTCACAGGAGGGGTGCCGCTGCTGCTGCTGCTGGTGGTGGTGGTCGCAGCTACGGCAGTGACGCTGGGTCGGATGGTGGCGGCGGCGGCGGCGGCGATTGCGGCAGGCTGGCGATACCGGACTACGCGTGTCAGCGCCGCACACCACTGCACCACCATAATGAGGTGAAACATGTGGATATCTCATTTTTGTACTTCAGCAAGTGCGGCACCAACTAGTTTGTACACATGCTCCAAAGTGTTTTGTAACGTGCGAGGTGGAACATGCACGGATAGTTTGTTGTTGCACTTCAGCAAGTGCGGCAACAACTACTTCGCTTCACATGCTCCAAAGTGCTTTGTAACATACAAATACCTCAAGACATATGTCACATTGCTGAGCTTGGGCCCGTATCCCTGAAACGACACGGAACACAGTTCTGTACCTCAAACACACTCAAAGGTACTGGCCAGTGCTTGTTGTTGGCAAACAGCAGGACTCTCTCAAGAGGCGACGGAACCGCTGTCAATGCCAGCGCCCACACTGCCAGAGGGCGTGCTCCTGCAGACAGGCAGCAGGCAGACAGATGGTGTGCTCCATAATGGTTTCTAACCTCATGGAATCGTCTAAATTCATGGGCAACTCTGCTACGTGCCCTTGCGTCGAGGCATTCTGACAAGGTGCACCGGTTGGGGGCATAGTGCCTTTGATTGGCAACTGTGTAGCACCCGTTGGGAACACAGTGCCTTTGATTGGTAACTGTGTGGACGACCACCCTTTCCTGGCAGGGTGGTTGATGCTACAGCATTTGCTTGTGGGGAGGTGGTGGTGCACGAGCACCGGTGTCAGCGCTCACTCATCTTTGCACCACCCAGCCATGTCTGTTGTTTGCAAAGGATGTGCATCGCACACATGAGGGCGCAGTACTTACACCTTTTGTATGGAGGTGGCAGTAAACTCGGGGGCTGGCATAGAGTTGTTTAGGTGGTGTTCTGAGGTTGCCAATGCCAGCGCCGCACACAGCCACACAACCGCAATAACTTGTTGCCATTTTTTGGTGTTCACACGCACTGTGTGACTAGGGTTATGGGTGTGCGCTGCCATTCTCTGGGTGGTCCAGTACGCCAGCACCGTGAGCGTCACACGCATGTGGAAATAAGCGGTACCGATGTCAGGGTATCTTTATACTACGTTGTTCTTTGTACCTTGGTACAGTAGTCATAGCAGTATATACTTGGAGTGTTTGTACAAAGACACTGTTTGCATTGTAAATGCGGGTCTGTCTGCAGCTGTTGTTTACCTCCTTCTTTTATCATTTTGTTTGTTGTTGCTGTGTTCTGGTCATTCCTCCCCCCCCCCCGCCTCACAGGACATCACGGCGCTGCTGGACGAGGCAAGTGCCGCCTGCAACCCTGCTGCACCTTCCCCAGTCATACCATCATTCATCTCTAAAACTCTAACACAGTCAACTACTCGGTACTTCGAAGTATGCTAGTATGTGATGGCATGACACTGCAGAATAATACCGCCGCTGCAACAAGTCGAGGCTGCATGGGCAACAGCATCAACTACGGAATCACCCCCCCAAGCACCATGCACTATCACTTGTCATGCACCTTGCTTTTAGCGTGGCCGGCATGTGCGGACATGCTACTTTGGCGGCGTGCGGGGTGGGATTTCGGTACCGTTTGGTGTTTCAATTCCTGGTAGGTGGACTGTTGTGTGGGGCAGCCCACCTGGTGTCACTGAGGGCACTGCTAGTTATCCGAATGTGGCGCAAATGTCATGCCTTTCAGGACGCTCCCTGCGGCTCAGGTAACCATTTTGGGGAGAACAGTCACCGCCAGCAGAAATTGTGTTGAAGGTACAAGTGTGTGGCTTCGTGGCCTGCTCCTGCAGTTGGCCGGATACCTTGGCGAACAAAGCATTTCACTTCTTTATCAAAGTGGTACAGCAGTACCTAGGCATTCGAAGCAGCATGCTCATCAATGTTTCCCCCCCCCCTTTTTGTGCCTTGCAATGCTTTCATACTGCCCCGCCTCTGGTGCACCACTGTAAGGATGTCTGGTAACTACAGCCCCCTTACAACCACCGCATTGTGCATTGTCACCGCACAGCTTAGGTTCTACCTGTTTTTTTTTTTTTCGGTTGCAGTTGGTGGACTACTACGATGCGCAGAACGAGGGCATGAACGAGGACAAGCGCGCTCTGGCGTTCACACAGGTGGGGAACCACCGTTGCTCAGCAGCAGCTGCTGCAACTGGTGACCAGCGTCTCATGCCTCGGCAGTTGCTCAACTCCCAGCCGCACTCAGTGACTCAGCGGTTGTATACAAGCAGGTGAACCCTGTCGCACTTTGCTTCTGCTGCCAGTGTGTTGTCAGACACGCATGCATGGGCGCCAGGGCGCGCAGATCCATGCTGCTCCTCAGCAGCAGAGCAGCAGCAGTCTGGGGTGGGCAGCACCGCACCTGTCACCATCTGCCCACACCGCGCCAGCGCTGACCGTGGACAGACACCTGCGAGCTGCTGTGCTGGTGCTGGTTACAGCCGCAGCAGCCACTGCAGCCGTGTGCTTGCTTGCTTGGCGTACATGAGTGGCTGATGCTGCCCTGGCTGGGGCTGCCCTAGCTAAATCAATTAATACAGCACTAGCGATTTAGTGCGGGGTAGTGCACCCCCGTAACACCCCGCACTAAAGCAAGACTCGCACTAAATCAAATAGGGTTTTACATATTGTTTGCATAGAATCATGTGGTCTGTGACAGGTCTCTGGATCCCACATCAAACCGCATACCGCACTAAATCAAAGCGAGCTATATCGCGAGTGCACTGTATTGTTAAATGCGTGCATGTTTTACGCATGGCAGCAGTGCCGAAGCACTTGCTTGCGTTGATTGTGTAACATGCTCCGCGTGCGCCGCCTTTCTGGCACATGTCAGTGCTTTCTTCTTGGCCCGCACAAGGCTAGGTGCTGCTGAGCACCTGGTCGCAGTGTACTGCTGAGCATGCCAGCTGTACACACAAGCTTCATCACCTGCACTTCCTACCAGGGTGCCCACAGCTGCCTTGCCTTGGACTCTGATACCCAGTTGCTGACACAGTCCATCCTTCGAAGCAATGGCTTGGGCTGGTCCACATAAGCAAGCTCTGCAGTTGTTTGGGGGCTCTCCTCATACACAAAGTGCCCCCCTTCACACCAGTCATCCTCCTCCGATATCAAGTAGCTGACACAGTCCGTCCTCGGAAGCAATGGTTTTTGGCTGCTCACATGTGCAAGCTTCGCATGTGTGGGGGGGGGGGTGTCACTGGTACAGAAATTCAACTTTCCATAACCATTTTTTTTTATCCTGCGCAATGCCCCCTCTGCTGCTGCCGCTGTGACTTAGCTGTCGGCGGTGCTCAAGGCTGCGCCGAGGCGCGTACGCAGCGGCAGCGAGATCAGCCACGTCAAATTTGTGGGCAAGAAGATGGCGGGTGAACACGGGTTGCAGTGCATCTTTCCTGTTTGGTGAAGTGTCAATTTACTTCAAAAGTACTTTCTGAAGTATGCGGTATGTGCTAGTTTTTTACATACTGTGACTATAGTACACTTCGAAGTGCGTCTGAAGTACTCGGCGTATAAAACTTACCGGTAGTCCTAGTTCATGAATACATGTACGTACTTGGAAATGTATATATATATACTTCGCAGTATATGTGTGTGTGGTACAAGAAAGCATTCCTGCGGCGGCACGCATGCTGCCCAGTGCAAGCCCGCGCTTGTTGCCACGCCAAGAGCACGCCTCAGTGCAGGCCAGCATCGACTCTGAGCACTTGTTCTGCTGAGCACTATGTGTGTGGTGCCGGCAGTGAACAAAACGGCGGAGGCTGGAAACACCAGAATGCCTTTTACTTCTGACTTGTACAGTGCACAAGCGTGTGAGCATGAGGTGCATTCCTTGGCTGACGCAACGCACACTGACAACCGATACATGCCATTATTTGATACATGTCATCATGTACCTGTGGTGCCTGACACACATGTACTAGTACACGGTTCAGTGGCTTAAGTACCCCACACCGAGTGCCGTGTCTCCTCTCTGGTGCACCGTACGCGACGTGTGTTGCCGCTGCTGCATGGCTTTTCATCTGCTCTATGTGTGTGTCACTCGGATGTGTTGCAGCGGCGGTGGACGAGATACTTGAGACGGGTCGCCTGGAGCGCCTTGAGCAGTTCCGGGCCAACCATGACGCCACCGCCATGAAACGCCTGTGTGAGGTATGCAGCGCTGGAGTAAGGTGTACATACAATATGTTATGGTAGTGTTTACACTCGCTAGTATGATACTGATGTGACCATATTTTATTTGTTTGCACTTGTGGGCGTGCAGCGGCCCAAGTGAAGCCAGTCAGTGGCAGCCAATATACTTTGGTCCTGTACAGACACGCTCACATATAGGCTTATGTATACACTTCTGAAGTACTGAAGTATGTATACTGCAAGTATAGTACTTCGAAGTATGTACACATGTACTACAGTAGTACAATATGTATGCCCGGCAGCTCATGCAGCCAGTCATTGCACGTGTTGCACCTTTTACTATGTGCTTCCTACCCTGTGCTCTCTTCTGTGCACACAGTCCTGTCCCATGAACCTGCATGTTGACAACGCAGCCACACGCATGCTTCCACACATGCAATGCACTTCCAACCTCAAGTACTCCACCTGCATCACAACCGTCTACGGTGGCTTGCACAAAACCCTGGCTGCAGCCCTGCATAACACTGAGGCAATTGCACCCTTTTGCTGGGGCCACCGATGCGCCTGCTCGTGCGGTATAATTCTGTCATATCATGTTTCATTATAGTTTGATGTAAACATTCTAATTATAGTGAATATCCCGCCTGCTGTGACCACAGGTGTGGCATGTGGGGCCCTCAACCGCAAAGAAGTGGGTGCGCGAACATCAAATCTGCGACATCAAGGTCAGCTGCAGACACACACACACTGCTTGCAGCAGCAGCACAAGCACACCCTGACTTCGCTCAGCGAAAGCAGCCGAACGCATCTTGCCACAGACTCTGCGCTTTTTTGCATTGCCGCCTTGTGCACAGTCTGCAGCCTGTGAGGATGCACAGCTGAGGTGGTGACGTCAAGGCAGGTGCCCCTGCCCCTGGCCTTAGAAGTCTCGCATCCCTTCTAATTGGTCGGTGCCATGGTGGCGCCGTTTTTACCCGAGTGTGCAAATGAACCTGTGGGGATGGCTGCTCGTGCAGCTGTGCCCAGTGCCAGCAGCTAGGTGTGTGTGCGGGTTTTGGCGGGTTGACGCTCACGCTCGTGCAAGCGCCAACGGCAGTGACGTGCCGCCTTTTTTGCGCGGGTGCCTAGGTTTGCGCATTGTATTAAATTCATGTGTGGCATACACACATGTATACCAGTACTTCAGCTTGATGTACTGTTTGCCAGTCACTGCCAAGTATGGCATCCAGGCGTTCACAGTGCTTGCAAGCACTTGCATCACTGGCGCTGCCATCAACGCCACTGCCGCCGCTGCAGCAGCTTTGTGTGCCACCACCGTTAAGGGAGCACCACCCTCTCTGCTGCTGACTACCTATGCAACCCTCAACCTGGTTTTTTGCTGCCTACACAGGCTGCCCAGGAGGCCATGAAGGCCGGCAAGGTGACCTGTGCCCCCTCTCATGCTTGTGGTAGTCTCATTTATTTGCGCTTGTGAGCGTGCAAGAGCCCATGTCATGCATGCCAGTACGCGCGTAGCCATAACAAATGCCCGACATTGCATTGGCACTGCATTCGACCCTATGTCAACGCTGTCGCTGCGTTAATGCATGTACAGAGGGCATGCGCCAGGCATGCAGGGTACCACATCAATGACTTGCGAAATCTCCATGCGTGTGTGATGGCATGTTCAGTAATGCCTTGGTCCCCAGTGTTCTGTGTCCAGCTTGTGTCTATTTTCGGCCGCTCACCACCAGTCAGTGCACTTGCCGTTCCAGAGACAACTTCATCATGACATTGCAGCTTGTGTGCCTGTTACTGCCTTCCACCTTCAGAGCTAGGTTTGTACGCCCCCGCCCTTTGGTGTTGACCGCTGCTGCCAAAGCATTTTCCGCCTGTGGCAGTACTGCCAATTTGCCGGCCTCGCTGCTTCAGCTACAGGTGCAGCCAACCAGTGCCGGCTGATAGGTTGGCCGCCGCCACAACTGCTGCTGCTGCTGCCTTGCGCCGGTCGCCGTGACAGATCAAGCCGTCCAGGATGGAGGCTGTTGGCCTGGAGTACCACTGGGACATCAGCCAACCAATGACACGGGCAGAGGTGGAACAGGTGACGCACGCCTACTTGCTTGTATACTACTACATTGTTTTTTAGTTTTCAAAATAAAACTACTAGATTGTTTTTCTTCAACATGTGGTTTGAGATGGGTGACACTTCGTAGTACTACTTCTTCATGTACGTGTACTACAGTAGTCTAGGTACCATATACTTCGCGAAGTATGATATACTTCAGAAGTATGTGGTATGGTTTTCAAGAATGCTGCACAGCTGGTGGCATTTTTAGACCCAGTGCACCCCAACGTGTTCACATGCCTGTGCAAGTGCGCGCTTACATTGATGGCACACGCCAGTGCAGCAGCTGATTCCGGCTAGGGTGCTGCTTTTGCACAGCCCCCATGGGCCTTGGCATCACAACGACTATCCACCCGAAGCGCCACGTGCCCTCCAGTTGAGCCAGTTATCCCTTAGCGCTATAGCCCGCAGGCAAACACTGCTGCCGCTTACCACTGCTGCTGGTGCGCCTGCTGCTGGGCACTCCGGCTGGTGTGCATGCTGCTGTGCACTGCTGCTGGTGGCGCTGCAGCTGTTCCTACTGCTGCTACTGCTGCTGAGCGCTGCTGCTTGTGTTGGTTGTGCCCTGCCTTTTTTTCGGCCCATGCAGCTGGCAGACGAGTGGCGCGCGGAGGGCGATGTTGTGCGCAAGGAGATGGACCCTCAGGGCAAGTGCAAGTTCAACTTTTCCCTCCAGAAACCTACAAGAATTGCTAGACGCAGCTACTGTCGTGGCTAGGGAAAATGCCAGGCTGGAGCGTGCGCGGTGCTTACGCGTACCTTGTCAAAATCAAGTAGCACCCACTGTATAGTGCCTGTCATCAAGATGACTTCGGAGCATACTGCCGTTTTGACAAAGGCTTGGCCGAACAAGTCCAAATACAAACGGTGACCCGACTGAACAAAGCTGGCACTTGCTAGCCTGTGGCCTGTGCCGACAATACCATGTGGACTGCAGAGCAGCAGCAGTGTTTCTTGCTGAAGCAACCAGGTGTCACGCCATTTGCGGTTGTCATTTACAGGCACAATTTGCTACCGCCTGTGCATCACCATGAATGCGGACCTTGCCATGACCCTACATATGCTGGCATTATTCATGGGCAAATTAATAATGATATGTATATGTATGTGTATGTACTTCGAACTATACATGTTTACAAGCACTTTCTTACTACTTGAAGTACTTTGAAAGTACACACACACAAGTAAATTTATTCATAACTGGTTTGAACGCACTGGCCGAAGACAACGCAGCAAAGCGAGCCACAGCTGCAGCCACTGCAGTGCCCCACCTGCGCAGCATGGGCGCGACTACAACACCGCCGCAGCGGCAATAAATAACCCTTCACAGAAAAAAAACTGGGCGCGCGTGCGGCGGGAGTGCGGTGCGTGGAAGGCACGTTTACGGTGGGAGAAACCGTCAGCACGGCCAACAGCGAGCAGCAGAGCGAGCCGGAACTGCAGTGGCAGCCGGCAGTGGCAGCAATTAGAGGATGCGGGGAGTGACGCACGGTGTGAGCACTGCACCAGCAGAGCGGTGCGTGGACGGGGCGACAGGCAGCTGCTGCTGCACCAGCCACTGCAGCACATGCGGGTGCCGGGTGCCTCTCGCCCCCGCCACGCACCACAGTGCTGGCGGAGTGCTTACACTGGAGCTGACTCCCCATATCCTTACATTGCTCTCGCTGCCGGCTGCCGTTGCAGCTCTCAGACTGGTTTGCTGTGCCGCTTGTTGTTGGCTGGACTGGCGGTTTCCTGCACCATGACCGTGCCCTCCACGCACTGCACCCCCGCCGCACGCACGCCTTGTTTTTTCTATGAATGGGGTGTTTGTTGCCGCTGCTGCGGTTTTGTGGCCTGGCCGCGCCCATGCTGCGCAGGTGGGGCAAGTGCTGCAGTCGCTGCAGCTTTGGTTCACTTTGCTGCGTTGTTCGTGACCAGTGTGTTCACTTCACTACACCCACACTCCTAGTAAGTACCGATAAGTATCTACTTCGAAGTATATGTACGTAGTGACTTTCGGCTGTGCAACTGTACTAATGGCCTGATTTGCATACGAGTGATTATCATTCTGCTGCCTACGCAGGCACGGTGAAATTCATGATTGGCGGGGGCTACCGCCGCGGCAAAGAACTCACTGCAGACCTAGACATCGTGGCCAGCTTTGACAGGCAAGCTCCGGCCACAGAAGACACACACGCACTGCTGCAGTGCGTGCCGCTCCATCTTCACTATTTGTGCGTACATGGTACTTCAAGTGCCTACTTGAAGTGTATACTGTGCACTCGCGATTTAGTGCGCTTGATTTAGTGCGGTATGCGGTTTAGTGCGGGGCCCGGAGGCGTGTCACCGACCACATGACGCTAAATGAACTATACCTAATACCCCATTTGATTTAGCGCGGGTCTCGTGTTAATGCGGGTTGCCAGGGGGGTGACACTACCCGGCACTAACTGCGGGTGCACTGTGCCTCCAAGTACACTACTGGAGTAGTCATCGTGGCCACCTTTGACAGGCTAGCACCAGGCACGCGGTCCAAGACACGTGTGCTCTCCTACAGTATGTGCAGCCCCCACACAGAGGCGAGACACAACATCATTGTGTTGGGTGTAGTGTTGCTTATGTGGGAAAAGTGGCATGTGTTGGGCCATTTTCTCGTTTATCAGCACAGTGTACGTGGGGCAGGCGCCGGTGCGCTGGCGATCCAGACCAATGTGTAGACAGCTTGGCCTGTTGCATGTGCGGCACTGCGGCGGCACACAGATGCTTTCCTGTTGCTGTACTCAGAGGCGTGCCAGCAACTACCTATCCGCAGGCGTCGCTGGTACTGCTGGCACACGGCTAGCTTACAGTGTGGGCCATGTCTGTGTTCCGGTGTGGCCGACCTGCATTGAAAAGCAGCTGATCGTGTGCACCAAAGCGCGTTCGCAAGCCGCCACCATGCCCCAAACGGCTACTTTGCTGCATGCCTCTCTTGGTTGACTCAGACGTGAAGTAGTAGGGGGAAAAAAGTATGGTTCACTCACCTGGGCGATTCATGTTTGTTTTCTCAAGCACGAGGTGAGGCCTGTGATAAGAGTCACTTTTGGGGGGAATTGCATTAGCTGTTCTTCCCAATGCTTATTCCCCGCCTCAGGGACTCTGATGTGTTGAGGCTGCTGTAAGCACCCCTCCCTCACGATGAGTTGATGGCAGGGGCTTGCTAGCAGCGGTAACAGTGGAGGCACCCAGCAGCACCGCAGTTGCTTCAATTCATGCATGGTTGCTAAGCCCAGCTATGGCCATGGCTGCGGCAAAATGCCAGGCCTAAACCCATAGGGTGGTATGTTTGCATGTGAAACCAAGTTCTTGAAGTACACCCTATACCTTTTGCGCGCCAGGTAGTATCCTTGAGGGCTGACCATTGCTTGAGGTGTGTGCTGAGCTGCGGCAGTGTGGTTGCCACGCTGGGTGTGACTGTGCAGGCACAACGGCAGCGCACGCAACAGCAATGAGCACGTGGTGTGGGCACAGAGACTCGCCAAGCGCATGGAAAGCAGGGGGTACATCAATGTGAGGTGAGCCCACAGCAAAGTGTTTTCATACTTCAGAAGTACATACTACCGGTGTGCGTTTCAGTTCTGAACATCTGTGTACGTAACATTTTATGTACATGTTGCAGCGTGGGTATGCCGTTATGGTAGCGTACCAGCTCCAGGTTTTTCCGTCGGTCTGCATGTTAAGCCAGAAGAAGGCTGGCCAGCAGCTCGCAGACCCCCCAAAAACGCTCACAGCAGGTGCTATCCCTTAACTTTCACTACCTCTGCAACATACATCTCTACTAGCCCACCGTCTTACTCTCCAGGTGGCATGCACAAGCAGGGGTGGTGAGACAAGTGTGTGGTGGGAGGGTGTTGGGGTGGGGAGAGGGAGCGGGGCGGGTAGCGGCCACTGGGAGGGGGACGAGGGCGGTGGGGGGGCGGCCGGGCAGTGGGTGTGAAGCTTTGTGGAGAGCATTAGTGTGTGTGAGGGGGGGCGGGGGGATGGTGGGGGAGTGCATGTGTAGCTCTTTTTGGAGCATCAGTGTCTGTGTGTGTGCTGATGCTGCACGGAAAGCCCCGCATGCACTGCTTCAGCACCCCGCCATCCCCCCTCCTCCCAGGCACACACTGATGCTCTCCACAAAATCACACATGCACTCCCCCACCCCCCCCCACCCCCCCTCCTCGCCCCCTCGGGGCCCGTTGCTCCACGTATGTCCTTCCAATACCATATACTTCGAAGTACTTTGAGGTATATGAAATACTGTGAATATTACCATATTCACAGTTTGCATGTACATGCTTAGACGTACATGTACACACACATGTACTGCGTACCACTGCTTACTACTTCAGAAGCATACCTCTGAGCATCACTTTTTGAAGCAGTGCATGCAGACCAAATTATACATGTCAGAGAACCCACCATATTGTGTGTCCACAATTGTCAAACAAACAACGGTTTCACATATTTCAGAAGTACCTCATGACAATAAAGCATAACATTGCATGTGTCTGAAGCTGTCGGTAACGCCAATGGTTATGAAATTTTGTAGATAGCTCCTGCTTGACCAATGCTATGCTGTTGTTGAATTGCAGGCCTATGCATGCACTGATAGGCAACATTTTTTATGCGCGCCAAAAAGCCCTTGCTTGAGATGCTGCACCTCACGGCCTGGACATCACAGACTGTAGCCAGGAATATGCAGCCCGTGATCTGGCTTTTCCAAGGTTCGAAATAACATGCACAGTCCTGAGTGTGATAAAGTAGCTACGCGGTGTGTAGGTCACAAAGCACCAGCAAGCCCGAGTATGTATGAGGCTGATTGTGTTCAGGCATATTCAGTAAATGCGTCAGAGCAGTACGCTGTCTGATTTACATGGTTTTGAACTGCGAGCGTGGCAGGACCCTGCCCAACGACATGAACCGTTCCAAGACCAAAGGGGGCGACGAGGGGGTCTTTGAGGGCAACACCTCCATACTGGGCCTGTACCCATGGCGCGGCCACATGCGACGTGTCGACATATTCATGGCACACCCTTCGCAGGTGCGCTTTCGCCTAGCTTCCGTTACTCTGCTGCTTGCATAGTAATAGCATATGTGGTAGATGCGTACACTCAGTCGAGAATATACCTCTTCAGTCCATGTACATGCTCTGCTGTCGTGGCTGGGCAGACAGTAGGTCTGGGTACGTTACATTATGTAGTCTACTGTAGGCTCCAAGAGTGGTGGCTGTATGGCGAGCATTGCTTCAGCTGCTGTGCGCTTAGGCACACGGGTGGTTTCAAGTGTCATCACTTCTTGGTGCCCCAGGCGCTAGCCTTGCATGTACTCTTAGTACATTGTGAGCTGCAACCGCGGATGATGCTGTGGGCCGTACTTATGGCTGTTTGCACAACAATTTTGTGCGGTTGCTTGTAAGCGCATGAAGTTGCCAAGGTGCCTAACTGCTCTGCAATTGCAAGCTGGTGGCGTCACTGAGTGACTGTGCTGTGTGACTGGTGCTGGCCCCTGCCGCTGTTGCCACTTCCGTCGCCACTGTGTGCTGCTGCTGGCGTGCGTTTGTGGGTGTGGGCGGTGGCAGTGGGCGTTCGCTGTCGTGGGTTGGTGAGTGCCAGTTGCGTGTTTGCTCACGTGCTCCACTTACAAGTTTACATTTAACATGAGATATGCATGTACTTCAAGTATGTGCACATACTACTGAAGTGCCGGTATGTGTACAGACATACTTCAGAAGTATGTACATACTGCGAAGTACATACCGCATACTTCGAGGTACATTAGCTTACTACGCACTGCAAGATGTATCTAATACTACCGTAGCACTTGGTCCATGTGTACAAAGCCACAACATATCAAGGAAGAAACATGTGTACATGCTTCTACTTCAGAAGTGTGCACTGCTGCTCCCATGTGCGGGCTTTGTACTGTGGTCCATTCTCTACCCAGTCGACAAGCGCACACCTCTGTACAAGTACTCTGTGTCAGCCAGCACGCTGTGCAAGGGCAGTAAAGTACAAGATTGCAAATACCACTGAGTACTGTGCGACGTGTGCTCGGCGTGAGCACGCCTAGCTGCGGTCAAAGGCACCCATGGTGGTAACGGCGTGGTTGAACTTCTCGGTGAGGGCGGCCATGTTGGCGCAGACGGGCAGCTGCAGCTCGGTCACGCACGTCACGCACATGGCGCACACGTGCGTGACCGAGCTGCAATTGCGAAGTCCTGTGTAAATGGCTAACGCAGGGACAACCACTGCAGCCAAGTCCTTGCACTCCTTCACAATAGTCATGATGCTGTAGGCAGAGAGCGCGCGTGAGAGAGCCTTGGGTGGGTGAGATCCACCAAGAGTGAGACCCACCCAAGGCTCTCTCACACGCGCTCAGAGGCTCAGAGTCTCTGCCTACAAAATCATGACTATCGTGAAGGAGTTCAAGGACTTGGCTGCAGTGGTTCTCCCTGCCTTAGCCATCTACACAGGACTTCGCAGCTGCAGCTCGGTCACGCACGTGTTCGGTCACGCACGTGTGCCACGTGCGTGACCGAGCTGCAGCTGCCCGTCTGCGCCGACATGGCCGCCCTCACCGAAAGTTCGACCACGCCTTTACCACCATGGGTGCCTTTGACCGCAGCTAGGCGTGCGCACGCCGAGCACACGCCACACAGTACTCAATGGTGTTTGCAATCTTGTGCTTTACTGCCCTTCTCAGTAGCCCATCACACTGCCATAGTGGCAGGCCCGGTGCACCTGCAGTGACTCACTGACAGCCTGCAGTGCAAGTGTCAATGACTCCGAGGCACCGCCAAACACTCCTGGGGCTGCCACCTTCGCCAAGCAAGGATGAATAATTAATTGGGAATGGGAAAGCCCCTCAGTGCAAATGTGCGAGGTGCTGGGGGGACTCCAGGCGACGCTGGAAATGTGTGCAACGGAAACAACCCCATGATGAACTAGTGGCCCGCTCGGTACACCGGCTAGCTGCAAGATCACAAGTAACACCTGTATGTGTCACAGTGACCGATGAGACGTGTGCTGAGCACAGCAGCGGCCACAGTGCCACAATGAGGTATGCATAAACTTGAAGTATGTGCACATGCTACTGAAGTGCTGGTATGTGTGTAAACATACTTCGAAGTATGTGCATGCTTCTGAAGTACTTCGAAGTACTTCGAAGTACTCGAAGTATCTATTACTACCGTAGTATTTGGTACATGTGTACAGAACTACAACCTCTATGTGTACACATGTGTACATGCTTCTACTTCGAAGTGTACACTGCTGCTCACATGTGCGGGCTTTGCACTGCGGTCATTTCCCACCCAGTTGTCAAGCTCAAACTTACTTCGTATGTACAAGCACTCTGTGCCAGCCAGCACGATGTGCACTCTGTTGCTCTGGGTGCGGCATCAGTCCAGGCCTGGCAGTGTTTGTGCAGCGGGGTGACCCTGTGTGCTGCGCGCAGCAACAGAGGTAGGTGGTTGCGCCATAACACTCAGCTGGGCACAGCCAGTGGTTGTGCTGGTGTCTGTTTCACAAGGGCAGAGTTACCGGCGGTCACTTTTGGTGTGGCGCCAAGCTGGTGAGGGTCGGCCAAGCCCTCCCACCACGGCAAGGTGGAAACCGCATTTGCGCGGAGGGGTTGGAGATGGCAACAGGCGCTGCCGCCCACCCTCCAACGCACCCCTGCGATTGCGGTCTCCACCTTGAAGTGGTGTGGACGCCTGGCACCGACCCTCACCATGTCGGCTTGGTGCCAAACCGAGAGGGACCGCACCGGTAGCTGTGTTGGTGTGGAATAGAGACCTGCAGCACCATCGCACGCTTTGGGCAGTTGAGGCATACCAGAGGGTCCTCACGTGAAGTACATGTATGGTTGGTTGCCCAATATGCATCATCAGTGCCTGCATGCCGCTGCGCTGCGTTCCTGCCTTTGCAGGAGCGGGAGCAGGCTCTTTGTGCGACACATGCGCCGCTATGCTGAGGTGGTGAGTAATTTCTGTGCTGCCTGGCAGCCGCAAGTCGCAAGTCTCGCCACCCGCCAATGCCACAACTGAGTTGTGCACTGTGTGCCGCTCGCCTGGCTGCGGCGCCTGTGACATTGACATTATTTTCTGCGATGCAAAAGTAGGCAGTGCGCGTGGTCAAGTGCCGCAACACCCGTTTGCCATTTTTCATGTCACATACACTGCAGGGCACGGAAGGCAGGTGTGCACCTCATGGCTGCATTCCGGCGTGTGCATGCAGTGCTGCGTTGGCTGCCGACACCCAGCACTTCAGGATGCTAGGGCCAATGACACTGTGTGTCCCCATGAAAGCACCATGTACTGCTGCTGCTGCTGCTGCTGCTGCTGCTGGTGGTGCTGCTGATATCGTCCAACTTGCCAGTGTCACAGCGTGAATGGCTTGTTGTTATCTGCCGACGTGCAGGAGAAGCACCTGCGCCTGAGCCAGAGGGGAATCTCCATACTGAACGAGTATGGGGTGAGTGCAGCCTGCCACTTGCTCTGGCAGTGGTGTGCGCACCAGTTGATGTATTGCCTTGTGAGCCATGACAGGGTGGACTCAGAGGGTGCAGCTTCAAGCGCATGGAGTGAAGTGGTATGGCGACACAGGTCATGTCCGCTCGCCTGTCTGTTGCTGCACGCCTGTCAAGCACACACAGATCACTTGGTCAAAAAGGGATGAACTGCTTTGACACACACAAGCACACAGCTTGTGATTAGTGCACAATGTCTTGTGAGTTGCAAATTCCAACAGCCACACATGCCGCAAGAGCACCATTGCCCCTACAAATACCCGCTGCTGCACCGCTGTTGCCACCACCTACCACATGTCTACTCTTGCAGCACGCCACTGAGCCGCTGCCTGAGGGAGAGGGGCTGGAGCGCGAGGAGCAGGTGTTTGAGCTGCTGGCACTGCCACACATACCACCGGAGTACCGCAACTGCTGAGCACCAAGCCATGCACTGGCTTTGTATTTTCAGTTGGCGTCAAGCTCTGGCGGTCCGCTGCACTCTGGACAGTCTGTAAGTGTAGGGCTTGTACATCTCAGCGAAGCGCCAGCAGGCTTGTTTCACAAGTGCTGAGGCTGTTGCTCCTGGTGCGCCACTCCACGGCAGTGGTACCAGGCGGGCCATGGCATACACATACCACCGGTGCAACTGTGCCTGTTGAGCAGTACATGCGTCGGCGCAGTATTGCGTTATGGCGCCAAGCTTTGCGGGCTGGCAAATTTGCAAGCAGGGCAGCAACCACGCCAAGTATCCTCTCCGCGAAGCTGCTGGCTGTGCTGTATCAGGAGCGCTAGGTGTGCTAAAGCTCCGCAGCAGCATTCAGCCCTTGACATCTGGTTGCCGAGGGTATGGCTGCTGAGCACATGTATTGTTGTCAATGGTGCTGCTGAGCACATGGCTGAGTGCACGGTGGTGCTGACAGCGGCAGTGTAAGCAGCACTGGCTTGAGCCAGTCAGCAGCAGGCAGTCACCAGTCTCAAGCTCAACTGGCACTTCGCGTGCCTTTTCCGCATGTACATACATGTACTCTTATTAAACTCCGCTTAGGGCGCGGAAAGCCCTTTGCACACGGTGCGTGTGACCAGGAAATCAGAC
>JAULBY010072205.1:0-31996 GCA_032358315.1 Ophiocytium majus | reverse complement strand
CGGTGGCCACTCCCAGGACCACCAGGCCGAACGTGGTCAACATCACAGGAATGAACCAAAGGGCCAGGGATTTCAGGTCTGATTTCCAGGCGAACACCGTGAGGACGAGGGTTCCGGAAGCCGCAAGGAACCAAGGGGTCAGGACCAGCATCAGCGGCAGCAAAGCCGGTACGGCGTGTCCACCGAGCCCGACGCCATAAAACACAAGGAGGAGGCCGAAGACTGCCGTCGTCGGGTCACGGAAGTTCACAATTCGCTCCTTGACCGGAAGCCGCCTGTCCAGTACTCGTCCCCGTAGTCGACGGTGAGTTGGGTCCCCGGGGCCACATCGACGGCCATCCGGAAAAAGGTCACGAACAACCCGTCGACCAGGGTGTGGTCCACCGCCATGTTGGGTCGGCTGGAATGGTTGGCAAACCGCAATTCGTTGCCTTCCCTCAGGGCGTTGACCTCGAATTCGGCGCCGTCGGGCAGTTCGTCCGGATAATTCCAGGCATAATCGGAGAGATAGTGTCCGTCGACAAGTTCTTCGGGAGGGGCGTCTCCCGACTCCTGGACCACACCGGCATACTCTCCGACAAGGTCCCCCTCGGCCAAAGCCGTGACCGCAAAAAGCCCCATGCCGATCCCCGGCCCGGCGTCACGGACCTCCAGCGCCGGTCTTTGACCCTCCCTGAGGGCCTGACCGTAGCGCAAGGTCAAGCGTTCAAACTCTTCGCGGTTTGCTGCGTAGTAGGGACTGGTTTGCCAATCGAAGTCCGAGACCCTGGAATCGGCGATCCGGCTGCGGGTCAAATACGTCAAGCCCCGCTCATTGAAGAGACGCAATATCGGTTCCATGACCCTAACCTACTCCGCCAAAGCCGGGAAGTCCACTCATGAACCCCGCCCACCTTCATTCATCACCCTTCCAAGTATTCTATTTATTCTGTCACATAACCAATTATTTCAATAAATTCCCGTTTTTTTCTGGGGTACTTTGGTCAATTCAATCTTTTTCCTTGACATTTTTGGTGGATTTTGTAGAATGATACCATCATTCATCGAGTTTTTGTTTCCAGAGTTGTTTTTTTGAGGAGTATCCGATGGCCCAAACCACCAAGACGGGAGCCGACGCTCTCGTTGACGTCCTCATTCAAGAAGGGGTCGAGTACATCTTCGGCCTCCCGGGCGGCGCCGCCATCCCCATTTTCGATGCGCTCCCGGGGCGGACCATCAAACTCATCCTGACCCGCCACGAACAGGGCGCCGTCCACATGGCCGACGGCTATGCCCGGGCCACCGGCAAGGTCGGCGTCGCGTTGGTGACCTCGGGTCCCGGGGCCACCAACGCCATCACCGGACTCTTCAGCGCCTTCCTCGACTCGGTTCCCGTGGTGGTCCTCAGCGGCCAAACCCCGACGTGGAACCTGGGTCTCGACGCCTTCCAGGAAGCCGACATTTTCGGCATCACCCAGCCCGTGGTCAAGCATTCATATTTGGTGAAGGACGTCAAAGACCTGCCCCGGGTTTTACGGGAGGCCTTCTTCCTGGCCCGGACCGGCCGTCCGGGTCCCGTCTTGGTGGATCTCCCCAAGAACATCACCAGCGCCGCCCTGGATCCCGACTTCGAGGCCCCTTTCCAACTCCCCGGCTACCAGGCTGCCCCGGCTCAACCGTCTTCCGCCGACCTGAAATTGGCAGCTGAACTGCTCAAGAAAGCCAAAAAACCTGTTCTCCTGGCCGGCCACGGAGCCATCATCAGCGGAGCCCAGGAGGAACTGTCCCGGCTGGTGGAGATCCTCCAGATTCCCGTGGTGAATACCCTTCTGGGCAAGGGGGCGTATCCCGAAAGCCATGAGATGAGCCTCGGTATGCTGGGGATGCACGGCACCGCCTACGCCAACAAGGCCATGGTCGACGCCGACCTGATCTTCTCGGTCGGATCACGGTTCGACGACCGGATCGTCGGCAACTACCAAGACTTCGGCACCGGTGCGGTGAAGATCCACCTGGACATCGATGCCGCCGAGATCAACAAGGTCGTCAAGGTCGACTGCGCCCTCCAGGGTGACGCCAAGGCCGTCCTCCAGGAACTCCTTCCCCACCTGGAGAGGGGCGATGTGGCGGCCTGGAATAAACAGATTAAGCGGTGGAAACGCGAGTTTCCCCTGACCTACCGCAAGGAAGGTCGGCTCCGGGCCCAGCACGTCATTGAAGAAATGTACAAGCTGACCAAGGGGAAGGCCATTGTCTCCACCGACGTCGGCCAGCATCAGATGTGGGCGGCACAGTTCTACCTGACCGACCAACGGTTCAACTGGCTTTCCTCCGGAGGAGCCGGCACCATGGGCTGGGGTTTCCCGGCGGCCATCGGCGCCCAGTTGGGCCGACCCGGCGAGGCCGTGGTGGCCATCGTCGGCGACGGTGGTTTCCAGATGACCCTTCCCGAACTGTCCACCGCGGTGATCAACAAGCTGCCACTGAAGATCCTGATCATCAACAACCGTTACCTCGGCATGGTCCGCCAATGGCAGAGCATGTTCTACGACGACCGGCTTTCGGGGGTTGATCTGGAGGGAAGCCCCGACTTTGTGAAACTGGCCCAGGCCTACGGCATGAAGGGTTTCCGGATCAAGAGGTCGGCCGACGTGAAGAAGATCCTCAAGGCCGCCCTCGCCTACAACGACGGACCCTGCCTCATCGACGCCGAAGTGGAAAAGCACGACAACGTGTTTCCCATGGTTCCCGCCGGAGCCCCGCTGCGCGAAATGGTCTTGGAACAGCCGAAACGGAAAATGGAAAAGCCCACGGGAGGGACCTGAGCATGAACACGACTGAAACCCTCGGACGCCACACGATCAGCCTCTACGTGGCCAACAAACCCGGTGTTCTCAACCGGATTGCCCTGGTTTTTGGACGCCGCGGGTACAACATTGACAGCCTCGTGGTCAGCGAGTCCACCGATCCCGACTATTCTTACATGAATATCGTGGCCACGGGCGACAAAGAGACCCTGGTTCAGATCATCAAGCAGCTGAACAAGCTGATCGATGTGGTGAGCGCCAAGGACTACAGCAACGAAGACGTGATTCAGAAAGAGTTGGCCCTCTTCAAGATCAACTGTCCTCCGGAGCGGCGGACCGAGGTTCTCCAGATCGCCCAGACGTTCAAGGCGGTTTCCGAAGACCTGACCGCCACAACCCTGACCCTCATGGTCACCGGCAAATCCGAGAAGATCGACGCTCTGAAAGAGATGCTGGCCAGCTACGGCATCCTGGAACTCGTCCGGACCGGCAAGGTCTTGATCAGCCGGGGCGACCACCGTACGAGCCGGAACTGAACCAGTCAGCCACCGAGGTCTCCAGGGCCTGGGCGGCGGGTCCCAGGGTACGGCCGGCCCGGACGGCGAGGAACAGCGTCCGTGTCGGGGTTGGAGGCAGAATGTCCAGGTACGCCGGTCCCGGCGTTTTCCGGATCATCCGGGGGACAATGCTGACCCCAAGACCGGCCTCGACCAGGGCCTGAACCGTCTCGATGCCCGAACTCTCATACACAATCCGAGGTGCGATGCCCCTACGGCCCAGGTATTCGAGGACAATGGTTCGAAACCCATGGCCGCTTTTCATGACAATCAGGGGCTCGTCTGCCAAGGCTTCGATGGCGATGGCACCCCGACCGGCAAGCCTGTGGTCGTTGGGAACCGCCACCAGCAGGGGTTCGCTGAACAGCGGGTGGCTCCGGAGCTGGGGGGAAAGCCCCGCCTCGTCTACCAAGGCGAGGTCCACTTCACCCTCGAGAAGGGCTTCGGCCAGCCGGGGGGAGGACTCTTCCCGGAGCCGGACGGTAAGTTGGGGGTAGCGCAGCCGGAACGCCTTCAACAAGGGAGGTAGCAGGTAGGCTCCCGTGGTCGGCAGACACCCCAGGGTGGCCTCACCCTTCCGGAGGCCGTCGAGGTCGGCCACATCCCGTTGGACTTCCTCGAGTTGCCGAAGAACCTCCGTTGCCCGGGGCAGGAACAGCCGGCCGCGTTCCGTCAACGAGACGCCGGTGCGGTGCCGCTCCAACAGAGGGCCGCCCAGTTCGTCCTCGAGCTTGGCAACCTGGATGGAGAGAGACGGCTGAGAGACCGAACAGCGGACCGCTGCGGCGGTAAAGGTTCCCGTTTGCACCACCGCTGCAAAATACCGCAGCTGATGAACCTCCATATCCCCTCCTTTATATAGTCATAGACTATGCATTCTATATATAACATATCTTTTACAAATATTTTGACGTCTGTTAGGATGGTTTCACAATCCGGGAGGATGTTTATGGCGAAAGGAACGCTTTACAACAAGATCTGGGACGCCCATGCCGTTGCGACACTGCCCACGGGACAAACCCAGCTCTTCATTGGTCTGCACTTGGTCCACGAAGTGACCAGTCCCCAGGCCTTCGACATGCTGCGGGAACGCGGCCTCAAGGTGGCCTACCCCGACCGAACCTTTGCGACGATGGACCACATCGTCCCCACCAAGAGCCAGAAGCGGCCCTTCACCGACGACCAGGCCGAACTCATGATGCAGGCCATCGAACGGAACACCAAGGATTTCGGCGTCAATTTCTTCGATTTTGCCTCAGGACGGCAGGGTGTGGTCCACATCATCGGGCCTGAGCTCGGGTTGACCCAGCCCGGCATGACCATCGCTTGCGGGGACAGCCACACCGCCACCCACGGGGCCTTCGGTTCGTTGGCCTTCGGCATCGGCACCAGCCAAGTCCGTGACGTCTTGGCCACCCAGTGCCTCTGCATGGATCCCATGAAAGTCCGGCGGGTCGAGGTCAACGGGAAACTCAAGCCCGGCGTGACCTCCAAGGATGTTTCTCTTTTCCTCATCAACCGTTTGGGAGTCAAGGGCGGCATCGGATTCGCCTACGAATACGCCGGCTCTGTGTTTGCGGAAATGACCATGGAAGACCGGATGACGGTCTGCAACATGGCCATCGAAGGCGGGGCCCGGGTGGGATACTGCAACCCCGATGAAACCACCTTCGCCTACCTCAAGGGAAAAGAACACGCCCCCAAGGCCGCCGACTGGGACCAGGCCGTGGCCCGCTGGAAAGCCGTAGCCTCGGACAAGGATGCGGTTTACGACGAAGTGGTGAAATTCGACGCCGCCGACATCGAACCCATGGTGACCTGGGGCATCACTCCGGCCCAAAGCGTCGGGGTCAACGACCTCCTGCCCAACCCCGAGTCGATCGCCGACAAGGGTGAGAAGGAAACGGCTCTGCTGGCCTACAAGCACATGCAGCTCAAACCCGGCCAAAAAGCCGACTCGATCAAAATCAACGTGGCGTTCATCGGCAGCTGCACCAACGGCCGGCTCAGCGACCTGCGGGCCGCCGCCGCCGTGGCCAAGGGACGCAAGGTGGCCCCCGGAGTCCTGGCGTTTGTGGTTCCCGGCTCCATGCTGGTCCGCAAGGCCGCCATGGAAGAAGGACTCGACAAGATCTTCACCGAGGCCGGGTTTGAGTGGCGCGAAGCGGGTTGCTCCATGTGTCTGGCCATGAACCCCGACCAGCTCAAGGGCGACCAGATCTCCGCCAGCTCCTCGAACCGCAACTTCATCGGCCGCCAGGGTTCACCCACAGGCCGAACCCTCCTGATGTCTCCCGCCATGGTCGCCGCCGCCGCCATCGCTGGCCATGTGACCGATGTCCGCACCCTCGCCCCCCAAGGAGCCGCCCATGTCTAAGATCGTAGTTCTCCAAGGCCGCGCCGTCCCCGTCGTCGGCGACGACATCGACACCGACCGCATCATCCCCGCACGGTACCTGAAAGAAATCACTTTCAGCCGGATGGGAGAGTATCCGTTCTACGACGAACGGTTCCACGCCGACGGCTCCAAAAAGGACCACCCGTTCAATCGCCCCGAATACCAAGGTGCCTCCCTCCTCCTCGGCAACGTGAACTTCGGTTGCGGGTCGAGCCGGGAACACGCTCCCCAGAGCTTAGTTCGCTGGGGCATCCGAGCCGTGGTAGCCGAAAGTTTTGCCGAAATTTTCGCTGGGAACTGCGTCATGCTGGGAACGCCTGCCCTGGTGGCTTCCAAGGACGACGTGGCCAAGCTGCAGAAGTTGGCCACGGATAAGCCCGGGGCCGTCTTCACCGTCGACCTCCAGGCCATGGAAGTCAAAGCGGAAGGACTGACGGTGAAGGTGACAATGCCTCCGTCCCGCCGGAATGCGTTGATCGAAGGAACCTGGGACAGCACGGCCCTGTTGTTGGCCAACGCTTCCGCGGTGAAGGCCAAGGCCGCCGTCCTGCCCCACCCCTCGGCCAAAAAGCACTGACAGCAGGGGCCGGGTGTTTGACATCCGGCCCCTGGTTTGCTATTTTGTTGCAGTTGTTTCCCGGACGAATAGCTCAGTTGGTTAGAGCGGCTGCTTTACACGCAGCGGGTCGGGGGTTCGAATCCCTCTTCGTTCATCGTCTATAGACAAGCCCTGCGGCTCAAGCTGATCCTTTTCTTGGCCTTGTCCACGGCCATGACCATCACCTTCACCGTTTGCCCCGGTTTCACCACATCGAGGGCGTTTTTCACGAACGAGTCGGAAAGCTGGCTCACATGGACCAATCCGTCTTGGTGGACACCGATATCGACAAAGGCGCCGAATTCGGTGACGTTGGTCACAATCCCATTCAGAATCAGCCCTTCTTTCAGGTCGTCCAGGGTTTTGACCGACTCGTCAAAGGTGACCACCTCGAACGCGGGCCGGGGGTCCCTGCCAGGCTTTTCCAACTCCTTCAAGATGTCGGCCAAGGTTGAGGTCCCCACACCGAGGTCGGTCTGTCCCTGGGCAAGACTCCCGAGATCCCGTCGCCCGATGAGCTCTGCCACGGAACAGTGGGCTTTTCGGGCGAGTTTTTCCACAACAGCATAACTCTCCGGATGGACGGCCGAAGCATCCAGGGGATTTTCGCCGCCATGGATGCGGAGGAAGCCCGCCGCCTGTTCAAAAGCCTTGGGCCCCAAACCTTTCACTTCCAGCAGATCCTTGCGGCGTCGGAACGGACCGTTCTTAGTCCGGTGCTCCACGATGGAAGCCGCGAGTTTTCCGTTCAGACCCGCAACGTAGGTCAGAATGGGTTTGGTGGCCGTGTTCACGTCCACTCCGACCCGGTTCACACAACTCACCACCACATCGTCCAGACCGCGCTTCAGGTCCTTCTGGTCGACATCGTGCTGATACTGCCCGACACCGATGGCTTTGGGATCGATCTTCACCAACTCCGCCAGGGGATCCATAAGGCGGCGCCCGATGGAAACGGCCCCTCGCACCGTCAGGTCATGGTCAGGGAACTCTTCCCGGGCCACCTCGCTGGCACTGTACACCGACGCTCCGCTCTCGTTAACCGACAGCACCGGGATCCCCAGGGACAGGCTCCTCAGCCAACCTTCCGACTCCCGTCCCCCGGTCCCGTTACCGACGGCCACCGCGGCCAGGTGGTATTTCGCAATCGCCTGCCGGACAAGCCTCTCGGCTTCTTGGGTCTTGCGGTGAGGTTCCAGGGGATAAATGACTCCTTGATCCAGGAGTGTCCCCTGGGCCGACAAAACAACCACCTTGCATCCCGTGCGCAATCCCGGGTCCACGGCGAGGAGTGCCTTTTGCCCCAGGGGTGCGGCCAAGAGCAACTGACGAAGGTTTTCCGCAAAAATGCGGATGGCGCCGGCTTCGGCCCGTTCCCGGGCAGCCTTCATGGCCTCATTTTCCAGACTTGGTGCCAGCAACCGTTTCACCGAATCCCGGATGGCAGCCTCCAAAGCCGGCACCGGCTTCGTCCCCCGGGGAAAAGCGGAACCCAGGACATCACGGAACGCGGCTTCGTTGTCCACCTCGACCGACAGGGTGAGGTGTTTTTCAGCTTCCCCGCGCAGAACTGCCAGCAACCGATGCCCCGGCATGGAAACCAGCTTTTCTGCTTTTCCCAAATGCTCGATGAAGGGGTGGTCCTTGGAGGATCCCCGGGCGGCGCCCACCGAGAGCACCCCTTCCCGGGCAAAGCGTTCCCGGAGAGGACGACGGACTTCGGCCATTTCGCTCAGGCGTTCTGCAACGATGTCCTGGGCCCCCGCCAGGGCGTCTTCCGCCGTACCCACACCTTTCTGTTCGGAAACAAAGGCCGCAAGATCTTGGGGCTTCAGAATCTCGTTGGCAAACAAACGAAGGGCAAGAGGTTCCAACCCCTTCTCCAGGGCGATGGAGGCCCGGGTTTTCCGCTTAGGACGAAAGGGGAGGAAGAAGTCTTCCAGGGCCGTCATCGTCGTCATCTGCAGAACCTGGGTTTCCCGGGCCTCTGTCCAGTGCCCGGTTTCTTTCAGACTGGCCACAACGGCATTTTTCCTCTTGCCGAGGTCCAACAGCCTGTCCCGTTCATCCCGGATGGCCAAAAGGACAACCTCGTCCAGATTTCCCGTCGCTTCCTTCCGGTACCGGGCAATGAACGGAATGGTATGGTCCTGGGCGAGCAGCTCCAAAACGGTGGAGACGGCCTTGTCGGCAAGGTTCAGGGATTGGGCAATGACATGGTGCATCTTTTCCTCCGGGCATAAAAAAAAGCCGGCCACAAGAGCCGGCTTTTTCGAGAAATCCAGGTTTACTTGGTCGCGGTGGTGGCGGCAGCCGCGGCGGGAGCGGGAGCGTCGAAACCAGCTTCCTTGGCCATCTTCTTGGTCTCCAACGAGCGGAGGACCTGAAGGTTGCCGAGCTTGGCCAGTTCGAAGTTTCGCTGAGATTCCTCGCGCTGCTTCAGGATACCCCAAATCGCCTCGTCATCGACATCGCTGTTGCGGTCGACCACGGCCTGGTCGTAGATGACCTTGATGTCCTTGATGTAGGACACGATGTCACCACCGTCCTGGGCGGCGTCGCGATGAATCACGATGCCTTTGAGCTTCAGGAAGGGAGCCGAGCGGGGGTACAGGGGGAGAACCTTGATATCCCGGTTGCGAACTTCCGTCTGGTAGTTGGGGTTGTTCCACTGGAGAGCCTTCCAACCGTCAAAATTCAGGTAACCCATGAAGATTTCCTGCTCCTGACCGTATTCGTTCTCCATGAGCAACGACAGGCTGTTCGAGTAGTTGCGACCCAGAATGTTGATCTGAATCGACTTGACCACGCCGACGTTCTTCAGAACGCCGTATCCGTCGAACTGACCTCCGACCTTGACATTCTGGTCGGTGGAACCTTCCAGGGTGGCATAGGCGGGGATGGTGAACGGAGGCTTGATGATGGCAAACGAGTTCACGCCGTAGGTGGGGAAGTGAACCCGAACACCCATGACAGTCTCGCCGCCGAACTTGGCAGCGTCCTGCTTGACAGGAGCAGCGGTGATCTGGGAGAGGGTCTGGTTCTCAACGCTCTGCGAAGAGGAAGCCAGCAGGATTTCCCAGCTAGGAATCGCCAGGGAGATCTTCATCTTGGCCTTGTCTTCAGCGCTGTAGGCCGATCCAGCCTGGCGGCTGTAATCAATGGCCGTCGGTGCGTGGAGACCGGAATCACCTTCGCCAATCAACTTGGAAAAATCAATGAGAGTAGCTTGTTCTGCGAAGGCACCACTGTTAGCCAGGAACAGGGCCACCCCCAGAATCGTCAAGAACCTTTTCATCCAGTGCTCCTTATTTACCTTGGATTCTGAAATTCATTATATGGATGCTTTATCCTTTGTCAACGAGATTTCCCCCGGCAGGTTCTCCCCCTACCGAGATCATCACGTGGGACACACCCGCGAAGTTGTCCATCAACGTCGCTTTCAGGACCTCCAAGGCCACTTGTGGTGAGTATATGACATCATGGTCAGGAAGAAAAGCCTCTTCTGACAAATCAATAAAGACCTTTCCGTCGCGATAGAGTACGGAATTGAGTCTTGCCTCCCGGGAAAAGAGCCGCAGGTGACTGTGCCGGGAGGGGCCGAGGAGAATTTCGCGCACCGTGAGTTCAACATTGTGCTCCTGGTCCCAGGTGAACGGAAGGGAACGGACCTCCAGGGCCAGGGTTTTGGAGATCTCGTCGGGAAACTTCAAAACGGTGCGGACGAGCTTGCCGGGAATGAACAAGTAGAGGGCCAGCGAAAGGAGAAAGAGAAAGAGAAAGGCGGAAACTGCGCCGAGGAGGAGCTTGTCGGATGTCATCGGTGGTCCTCGTAGGTCTGAATGAAGGAAACCAGCCCATTATAGAGACCCTTGGCCAGTTTCTTCAAGTATTCCGGATCTTGGAGCAACTCCGCTTCTTCGGGGTTGGTGATGAACCCCAGTTCGGCCAAGACCGCCGGCATCTTCGCCATCCGGACCACGAACCAGGGATTTTCTTTCAATCCTCGCTGGACATTGGCGTCCCCCAAGATCTTCCCCACTCCGGAGGCCAGCTGAACGGCGAGTTCCCGGCTTTCTTTTTTGTATTCGCCGTCCACCAGGGAATTGAGGACGGGGAACACCGATTCCGGGATCTCTTCGCCGGAAAGGACATCTCTTTCATAATTCTGGGGAACGTACCAAAACTCCAGCCCCCTAGCCCTGCGGTTGAGACTGGCGTTGAAGTGGACCGAAAGGAAAAAGATCGAATCTTGGTCTTCCAGTTTCTGGGCGTGGGCGATCTGGACGCGCTTTTCCAGCGTCGGATAGGTGTCACCCTGCCGGGTCAGGACAATGGACCGGTCGGGGTAAGTTTCGGCCAGAAGTCGTTTCAGTTCGAGGACGACGGCCAGGGTCAGGTCTTTTTCCTGGAGCACCACCGCCTTTCCGTCGAGGTTGTGGCGGCCGATGCTCCCCGGATCCGACCCCCCGTGGCCGGCATCCAGGACCAGGACCTGAATCCGGGGTCTCCGGCCGGGGGTTCCTGCAGGATCAGCCGGTGTGGTCGGAGCCGGTTCAGGAGCCTTCACCGCTTCCCCGTTCCACCAGGCCAGCAGCCGCTGGTAATCCTCGGAGCCGAGGGTCCCCTTCCGGGCGTCGAGGCTGGGGAGCTCGAACGTGGTTTCACTGTCGCCCCGGGCCACGCCGAGGCCCAGATCGACCACCAGCCGGTGCCGGGTCCCTGACAGGAGGACTTGGTCGCGGTAAGGCTCCCAAAACAGCTTGGCACCGGTCTTTTCGGCCAAATTTTGGAGGGACTGGGCGCCCAAACCCTGGACGGCCAGAAGACAGGCAAGGAGCAAGAGCCTCTTCGCGGTCAAAATGCCTCGGCGGCGTAACGGGCTCCGGCGAGTCCTCCGACCAACAAGGCGGTCCAGAACCGTTCAGACCGGCCCTCGGGAGCCAAACCTTCGTCTTTCAAAATGGCGGCCAAATCGGCCAAGGTGTTGCCGTAGAGGTCGGTCCACCCTCCCCGCTCAGCCCGGTCCAGCCAGGTTTGAGCATCGGTCGGCCCGAGGCCCTTCGCCTCGGGGAACCACCACGGCTCGGTGCCGGTGCCGGCCAGGAAGGCTTCGGTCCGGGGTTCGGGGACCTGGTACCGGAAGATCACCCGGTTCCTTGCCTGCCGGGCGTTTTCTTCGGCCTCTGCAGGGGTCGCCCCGGTGACGATGAGGTTGCCGAGCTTCTCGACATTGTTCCGGGGGAAGACAGTTTCGCGGCCGGGTTCCACGGCCAAAAAGAGCTCTTTGACCCCGGGGAGAGCCCGGGCCTCGTCGGCGCCTTCGATGGACGCTATGGTGCCGGGCATGCCGATCCAGGCCCGCTCCGCCACCGGGTTCGAGGCTGGGTCCGGTTGAGGTGAGAGGGGCTCGCCCAAGGCCGTCTCGACGGCCCAGAGGGTCGCCGAACGCCCTGAAGTGAGGGGGTAAGTCCAACCCGACATGTAGCCGCCGGACAGCCGGTTGGCGATCTCGCCGATGACCGCCCCCCGGGTCGGTGAAAACTTCACATCGCCTTTGGCGGCCCCCCAGGTGATGCCCAAGGCCCGGACGCCCCGTTCAAATTCGGTCCAGATGGCTTCTTGGACGGAAAGCGAGGCCTGGGAGGGGAACGTATGCCCGATTTCGACAAAGGCCGGGGGGAAAACGATGGTGCGGTCGGCCAAGCCGCAACGGAGAAGTCTGCCGTCCCGGACGATGGCATCGACGCTGAATTCGGGGCCGTCGACGTATTCTTCCACGATGGCCCGTCCCGCAACGGCGTACCGAAAGGCGTCGACCAGGGCCTCCCTCAGCCCGTCGGCACCCCGGACCAGCCTGACTCCCCGGGCTCCCATGCTATCGGTGGGCTTCACGACCACCGGAAACGGAAAGTCCAGGGTCGGCGACCCGGGAGGAAGGGACTCAAACACGGCGTACCGGGGCGAAGAGATGCCCTGCTGGTCAAACCGGGCCCGCATCAGGCCCTTGTCCTTGGCCAGGAGGGCCGACTCATAAGGAGTCCCGGGAAGTCCCAGGTGTCCGGCAACCCAGGCAACCGTGGTGGAGAAGTCGGTTCCCGCGGTCATCACCCCGTCGAGACGGTGGGCTTTCTGGTGGGCCGAGGCCCGTTCCAAACAAAGGTCTTGGTCCTTGATGTCACAGACTTCAAACCAGTCGGCACGGTTCCGGGCGGCGGCCTGGGGATTCCCGTCAAAGCAGAGGACGGCGACGCCCTTGCGGTGGGCAAATTCGATGACGGGCAGCTGCATGGGCCCGCCGCCGATGAGCAAGAGGTGGCGTTTCATGTCAACTCCTTGGTTTTCCTGGCATAGACTTCAAACGTATCGCCCCAACCCAGGAGTTGGGAGAGGAAGGACACCCCGTCGAGGAGGAAGCCCGGACCCGGGGGCAAACCGGGAAACCGCTCAGGATGGTGTCCGGTGATCCGGAAGGCCATGACCTCGAAACCGTAACGGACCAGGACGGGCCGGGTGTTGGACGGACTCCAGATGGAGAAGTGGTCGTCGGGGCTTTCCTTCCAAAATTTTTCGGGCTGAAAGGTCCGGGTGATCCCCCTGCCGTTGGGTGTGGAAAAGGCGAAAACCCCTCCGACAGGAAGAAGACGGTTGGCCTGCCGCAGCACCTGGTCCAGGTCGGGGAAGTGCTCGATGACGTACCAGAGTGTCAGGACATCGGGCTGGGGTTCCCCGGGAAACGACTGGTCCCATTCAAAATCCAGGAAGGACGCCCGGACAGCCGGAAACCCCAGGGTGTCGCGGACGTGGGCCACGGCCCCCTCGGCAACGTCGAGGCCGAAGGGTTTGTGGCCCTCTTCGGCGGCGGCGGCCAGGAAGGGGCCGTAGGCGCAGCCGGCATCGAGGATCCTCCAGCTGACGTTTGCCCCGGCGAGCTTTTCCAACTGATGCAGCCGCTGGCGGCCCAGGCCTTGGATGTGGGCAAAATCCTGGAGGTAGGTTTTTCCGTACTGTTTTTCATAGTCCTCAAAAAAGTAGGCTTCGGTGTACTGCTTCTCGGGAAGCTGGTGGACCGAGAGATATTCCATGCCGCATTCGGCGCAGCGGTGGTAGCTTTTTTGTTCTGTCCGGGCGAACACGGGGTGGCCCGAGGTCCTGCAGACCGGGCAGCGTCCGTCGGAACCGTGGAACCCGGCAAAATACTCCCCGGCATCGATGGGTTCCTGGAGGAGGTTTTCGAAGGCCCGGCGGGCCGCTTCAGGGGCGTCAGCCAGTCCGGAATGGAAATCGCCTATCCGAGGGCGCCGGATGCCGAAGGTCGGCAGGCCGGCGGCCCGGGAGAGTTTTTCATGGTAGGCAGTGGGATTGAAGAGGAGTACCGGGGTTCCGGCGGCCAGGCTTTCCAAGGCAGTCAGTCCCCAGGAAGTGACCACCAAATCCCATTGGCCCAGGATCTGGGGCAAGTTGGTCGGAGCCTCGAGCACCTCGGTGTCCGGGGGGACGATGAACCGGGAAAGGGGCCCGCGGACCACCGTCAGAACGTAGGGCCACCGCCCTTGGTCCCGGAGGTTCTGAACCAGGTTCAGGAACCGCAACGTCAGCCCGGCCGGGTCGGCGCCGCCAAAGACCGCCAGAACCTTCCGGACGGGGCGGTCAAACCGGTGGGGTTTGGGAGGAACGGCCAGACCCAAGAGTCCCGGGAGCCGGTGGTTCGGTTCAGGCTTGGTGTCGTGGGGCAGAGAATCGACAAGGTACGGAAACCTCTTCCGTGCGGTCCCCCCGTCGTCCCAGCCCACCATCCGGTTTGCACGGGACCGTACAAACGCATAGGCATCCCTGGAAGCGGCCTGAAGGTCCACCACCACGGTGGCAACCACCGCATCGACGGGCCACGCGGTCCAAAGGCGGACGCCCGCAGCGTCGGCCAGACCCTGGACGATGGCCCTGTCGAAAACGGGGTGACGGTCGACGAAGGCCGGATCTGCGGCGAAATACACGGCGGCGTCGGGGCCTGCGGTGGCTGCGGCGGCCAGGCACCGGCGAAGGTGTCCCATCCCCCGGTCCACCCGGAGGCTGGGAACAAACACGAGGCGGGGGATCATCGGGGGTTGCGCTTCAGCCATGGGATCAAGTCCTCCACTTCGGGGGGAATCCCCCGGAATTCGGCGGCCCAAAGGGCTCGCAGGTAAGCAAGGTCGTCAGACGTGTCGAGGGTGATCCTCGCTCCCGGCATCCGGCAGGCAGGTGGAACCGGTTCGCGGCGGATCAGGAACCGGTCGGGACGCCGGTAGAGAAAAGGACTGACGTGTTCGGTTTCAAACTCATCGGGTTGGGACGCCAGGGCTGTCTCATAGGCAGAAACCCGGCCGACTTCAACCCCCGAGCCCAGGGGGCCCCCGTCCAGGGCGCTGAAGTCGGCGTTGGATTTTTGGTGAAGGCCCAGGACCAGGTTCGCCAGCCGGGCCGAGACCAGAGGATTGTCCCCGGTGGCCCGGACAAAGGTGGTGGTGCCGGTGGCCCGGGCCGCCAGGACGAACCGCTCAAGGACATTGTCCTTGCTTCCCACAAAGAGGTCCCAACCCGAACCCCGGACCAGATCTTCGAGTTCAGGGGCGCTTTGGGGTTCAGTGACCACCAAAAAACGGTCGGCGTTGACCGGGCGGAGGGCTTCCAGGCACCGTTCCAAAACCGTTTTGCCCCCGAGGTCGGCCAGGGCCTTGCGGGGAAGCCGGGAAGAATCGAGGCGGACCTGGAGAAACACTGAAGTCATGGGTTGCCCCAGAGTTCGGTGAGGACCCGGGCGTCAGTTTGGTAGCGGTACCGGTGGAGGCGAACCCATTCGCGCTGCTGAAGAAAGTCGGAAAATGCCTGGGAGAGGGACAGGCCTGTGCGCCGGGCGTGGGACCAGAACCGGCTGTAGGGTAGGACTCCATGGTCGCCGACATGGCGGACCGCCAGCGTCCTCAGATAGAACCGGGAGTAGGAGCGATCGGGAGTTTGGTCTTCCACCGGGGCGGCGGTCCGGTAGTCGACCTTGAAACTGCGGGCCACGGTCAGGGTTTCGCCCCAGAGACGGGACCGGAGCCCCCAATCGGCCTTTTGCCAAAACGGTTGGGTGGTTTCGGGGTCGAACCCGCCGGTCTGGAGAAACCGGTGTTTGTTGTAGAGAGCCGTGAAGTCGGCGGGAAACAGGGTGTCCACGTTTTCCTCGTCGGCCCCCAGGGCCAAGATCTTGAGCCGATCCCCGTCCAGGCCGGGGACCAGGACCGAGGGAATGTCCCGGCCCTGCCAGTCCCGGCGCTCGGGGACCAGGGCAAGGCAGGGGGAGTCCTGCCAAAGGCGCTGGACCCGGGTGTACAGTCCCGACTCGGGAAGGGTCTGATCGTCCCAGAGAACCAAGAACCGGTCTCCCCGGACCTCCCGGGCGGCCCAGTTGACCAGGGCCCCGGAGTTGGCCCTCCCCTGGCTCACGAGGATCCTCAACCCGGGGAGGGCTTTCAACAGTGCCACGACGTCGTACCGGGGCGCCGAAGCTTCCAGACAGAGAATTTCGGCAAATCCCAGGGCATGGAATTCGGCGAGGACCTGGGGACGGAACAGCCAAGATCCCCGGGTCAGGACCACCAAGGAGAGGCCGAGGTCAAACTTCCGAAGCGCACCGCCGTTATAGGGGCTTCCGAAAACGGCGTAAGACTCAGAAGTGGAAGGTGTACCATTCATCGCAGTTCCGGCAGACGTCCGGCCAATCGCCCCGGACATGGCGCCCGAACAACTCGGCCCCCCGGGTCCAGAGGTCGGCCAACGGTTCGCTCCAGACGTTCCCTAAAGGTTGGGTCCGGGAGAAATCGTCGCGGCAAACCACGGCGGTGCCGTCAAGGAAGACGGCAAGGTCCCGGGCCAGATGCCAGCAGGGGTGGCGCTTCCATGGCGACAGATCCGAGGGCTTTGCCCGGGGAAGCCGGCCGCCGAAATCGTTGTGCTTTTGGATGATCACCTGGCCGGCCTCGGCTTTCCACCGTTTGTAGAACCCTTCCATTTCGCCTTCGTTGGAAGCCATCCTTACCGTTTGGGGCCAAACCCGTCCCGGGAAAAGGGTGAGAAGCCGTTTCACGAAACCTTGGGCCTCGTCGAAGCCCTCACCGCGGAGATTACTGTAGGTCTGGGGATCATCGGTGTCGAGTTCCACAACCCAATCGATCCGGTTCCGGGCCGCTGCGGCCACGCCGGTCAGATCGAACCCTTTCCAACCAAGTCCAGATGTTTCCACACACAGCTTCACCCCCGGTTTGGCCAGGGCATCGGTAAGAAGCTCAACAATTTCGGGATGGAGGGACGGCTCTCCCCAGAACGAAGGCAGCACCGTCAGATCACCGGCCCAGGCCAGGGCCCGGTCCAGCAAATCGTTCCACCGGGTCCGGGACAGGAAATTCCTCTGTTCCCGGGCCCGGGGGGCAAACTGCAAAACCGGGGACCAAACGGGAACCTGCAGGACCCCGTCGGCGACCTGGATATGGAGGGTTGCCGGCAGGGTGCGGGACCGCTCGACGGTGGTCTCAAGGATTCCCAGGAACTCCGTGGTCGATAGCGCCGTATCACCGGCGTACCGGTCCAAGAGAAGGAGGTTGCGTCGGTTGTCGGCGGTCAGGTTCAGGCGGCGGGACCTCAGGTCGATGGGACTGAGGCAGGTCTCCACGTCGAACCGGTTGATGTCTGTGGACAGGAGCTGGAACAACGTATCCCTTCCCACGGGTCCAGATCGTCCCGAGGCCCATTCGGCGAGGACGGGGAGGATCTTGGGATGCAGGAATTCACCGGTTAAGCCCGCCGGAAAGCCGTCGGCAAAGGTGTAGTCGGCCCGGTACTCCCGGTGAAGCTGTTGCATTTCGGCGGCCACGTCGGTCCGGAAGAAAGGACTGTCGGCACCCACCAGAAAAACCTCGTCGCAGCCTTCGGAAGCAGCGGCCAGCTCAGCGACCAGTTGTCCGGGGGTTTCCCAGGGACCGAGGTCGAGACGGGGGACCCCGGGGAAGGCTGTGTCGAGGGCCGTGGAAACCCATTCACCCACGGGGCGGCCCGCCAAAGACCGGGACGAATCGACGCGGCTGTAGCTCAGCAACAGGCAAAGAGTCTTCATTTTGATCCATCATCCCGAGATTTCTTGTCTTTGGCAAGGAAAAACGCTAGGATGGCCCCATGTTGGCACCCCGCGGCGTCCTGACCGTTTCCCAGCTCACCGGCGTCGTGAAGGAATTTTTGGAAACCGGCTTCCCCTCGGTGACGGTCGAGGGCGAAATCACCGGCTTGCGCTCCACTTCCGGAAAACACCTTTATTTTTCCTTGAAAGACGAAGCCGCCGTCCTGAAAGTGGTTTGGTTCTCCTGGGCCAGCCGCAGCGGTTCCCCGCCGGCCGACGGCCAACAGGTGAGGATCACCGGTCGGCTTGCCGTCTACGAAGCCCAGGGAGTGTACCAGTTGGTGGTTTCGTCGCTGGAAGCCGTGGGCCTGGGCGACTTGTTGGCCCGGCTGGAGCGGCTGAAGCACGACCTGGAAGCCGAAGGGCTTTTTGCTCCGGAGCGGAAGCGCCCCATCCCGCCCTTCCCCGCGGTCATCGGCCTGGTCACCAGTCCGACGGGAGCCGCCGTCCAGGACATGCTGCGGATTCTTTTGCAGTCCGGTGTCCGTGCCCTGATCCGGGTGTTTCCCGTGGCCGTCCAAGGGGCCGAGGCGCCGGGGCAGATTGCTGCCATGGTACGGTATATTGGTGAACACAAGCTGGCCGATGTGCTGGTGGTGGGACGGGGCGGAGGCTCGGTGGAAGACCTTCTGGCCTTCAGCGACGAGCGGGTGGTCCGGGCCGTGGCGGCCTGTCCCGTCCCTTTGATTTCGGCCGTCGGCCACGAAATCGACTCGCCCCTCTGCGATTTTGCCGCCGACTTGAGGGCCCCGACTCCTACCGCGGCCGCCGAGCTGCTTGCCCGCCCCTGGTCCGACATCGGTGAAGCCCTGGTTCAGGTCCGTTCCGACCTGGAGGACGCCGTTTTGTCCCGGCTCGACCGGGCCCGGCTCCTGTTGAGCGACTTTCGGTCGGAACGGCTGAATGCCTCATTCGAACGGGTGCTCCAACCCTACCAACAACGCTACGACCTGGCCCGGGAGGCCCTGAAACAGGCCTGGGCTGACCGGGTGGCGGGTTGGAAGCACCGGGTGGAACTGTCGAAATCGACCCTCGAAGCCTTGAACCCCTACGCGGTTCTCGAACGGGGTTACGCGCTGGTCACCGATGAGGGAGGCCGGGCGGTCCAAACCGCCGAGGGCCTGCAGACGGGACAACCCCTGATCCTACGATTCCACGACGGCCGGACCCGCGTCTCGGTCGAGGAGGTCCTCCATGAAGAACTTTGAAGAACGGCTGGCGCGGCTGGAACAGCTGACACAGCTGGTGAAAGCCCCCCAGACCCCCTTGGCCGACGCCGTTTCCGGGTTTGAAGAAGGGTTCAAACTGGCGCAAGCCCTGGAAAAGGAGCTGGAAAAGCTCGAAAAAAGGGTCGAAGTGCTGCTCAATCCCCCGGCTCCCGGGACAGCGGCCGCGGAGGCCCCTGCCCCGGCGTTCGACTTGTTCAGCGACTTGCCGAAAGTCCCTTGAGGTCCTCGGCGGGGATCTGGTCGCCGACCTTCACACCGCGCCGGGCAAAGGCGCCTTGCTTCACTTCCAAGGCGTACAGCACGGCGTGCCGGCTCGGGACCGGGGCCAGGCTGTACGGTTCCATGTCGAGCAGTTCCTTCACCACTCCCTGTTTGCTGATGTAGGCGATCGACAGGGCAGTCGGGGTGTCCTTCATCCAGAAGACCCGTACCTGCTCGTCGGGGAAGACAAACAGCATGGCCGACTCGTCGGTCAAGTCGGTCCGGCCCATGAGGCCGTGCTCCCGGGTTTCCGGAGTGGCTGCAATTTGGGTTTGGAAGGACGCGGCCCCTAGACGGAGGGTCCGGGTTTCCAAGGATTGTCCCGTGCAGGACAGGGCCAGGAAGACGAGGCTCAGGACGCTGAAGAGAGCGGTCGGCTTGAGGTTGTGGGTGGTCATTTGACCTTGGTACACCGTTCCCTAGAAATTGTCCAGGAACTTTTCCCGGGTGACGGACTGGAGGGACTGTTGGGCCCGGCCGTCGCTTTGGAGACGCTGGAATACCGGCATGTCGATGTATTTCACCGTCAAGGGCTTTTCCAAGGTGAGGCGGACGGCGGCGCTTTCCCACCGGGCCGAGGAAGGATCCAGGGCCACGGGGTCCCCGTACTTCTTGGTCAGGGTGGTGTACATGGCAAAATAGTCCAGCTGTTCGGGGTTGAGCTCGAGGGTGATGCTATACAGTTTTCCCTCGAGGACTTGGAAAACGCCCCGGGAAAAATACGTGACCCCCGGAACATCGATGAGGTTGGTGTTGGGCCGGTTCAGCAGGGTAACATCGGGTTCGCCTGAGTACAGAAAAAACGAGTTGTTTCTCAAGGCACCCTTCAACTCCTCGAGGGTCATGCCCAGTCGAAAGGCATCAAACCCGGGGTTGAGGCTCTGCTGGGCCGGGAGTCCGGGGACCAAAATGAGTACAAACAGAACGACCCAGAACCGGTGTTTCATGGAAGACTCCCTCCTACCCTTTCGGCACGGCTCAGCCGGCCCTCAAGAACCAACTGATCGCAACCCCCAGGGCCAGGAGACCGACGAGGACGGCCATGACCGGGCCGAACAAGGGACGCCTGGCGGGGGCGTGCCGCGGTGGTGTGGGCGCCAGGTAGAGACAAGAAGGGCACCCGGAGGCGAAGGTCCGGGGAGGTCCCTGGTGGCCGCACCGGGGGCACCGGACCGCATCGAAGGTTTTTCCGCAGGATGGACACCGGGTGGCGTGGAGGCCCACCGGGGTGTTGCAGTGGTCGCAGGTGTAGGCCGGGGTCTTTTTCATGGCAAATCCTCCCCGGAAAACGACCCGAGCCGGTACGTCCGGAGCGAGGCCCCGGGACTGGAAACCGCCAGGACCCATTCGGCGGGAACCTTCATCCAGGAAGTTCTGTCGGCCGCGGACAGCCGGTCCCAGCGGACCCAGGCTTCCAGAACACCGCCCGTCAGAAACCGCGAACCGGCGGCAAAGGAGCCCGACTCGAGCCATTGCCAGACCCGGCGTTCGGCTCCCGCCAGGGGAAACTCCAGGCTGGCCCCGGGGCGGTTCAGGAGGAGGGAACCCGTCAGTTCCCCGGTCCCGGTTTCAAAAACGGCCCGGACCCAGAGGGCTCCGTCCCGGTCGGCGGCCTGGAGGGTCCGGATCCGAGGAAACCCCGGGGGCCAGGCGCCCTCTTCCGGCTGGAATCCGGCTCCCCATTCCCGGAGGATGGGTATGGTCTTCCAATCCTCGGAACGTCCGTCTAGGACCAGGAAGGGAGGCTCGAGACCCCATTCGGCCAGGGTGCCTGCGATTTCCCGGCCGCGTACTGCGGCGGCGAACCGGGTCCTGTCCACCAAGAGGGTTCCGCGGCCCGGGAGTTCCGACGACGGAAGCCAGCCTCCCTCAAGGGGCGCCCGGTGGGAGACTTCCGTCCAGGGAACAAAGACACCCACCAACCGGTGGCCGGGGGCGATGACACCAGACACGGTTTCGCCGGGCGCCACAGGGTGTTTTCCGCCCGATGCCGCCAAAGTTCCCAGGAGTCCCTGGGAATCCGCGGGGGTTTCGCCGGCCTCCCACCAGTAGAACACCGCCGAAGCATCGGTATTTTTCAACGAGAACCCGGTTTGGGCCGCCAGAGGACCGGCCAGGCCCAGGGCGGCCAGCAACGCAAGGAAGCGGATCATTTTTTCCGGATCGCCAGGAGGGTCAAGTCGTCGAACTGGGGGTCTTCTTTCAGTCGGCGGTAACGGATGTAGCCGGGGTTGGAGAGTTCCCTGACCCCGCCCTCGAGCTTGTTACCCTCGGGATCGACCGAGTCTCCCTTGAGTCGGTCACCTCTCAGGAAGGCCTTAACCCGGTTGCCGTCGACGATCAGGTACCCTTCGGCGTCACGGGCTTCCTTCGATCCCTTCTTGGCTTTCACCCAATCTTGCACCCGCTCACCGTCGACTAAACGGAACCCCTCGGCATCGACGACATCGCCCTTGGCACGGTTTCCTTTCTGCCAAAGGGGTATCGTTTTGGCGCCCGAGAGGAAGTAGCCTTCTTTGTCGATATTCTCCTTTCCGAGGATGGCTTGACGGTAGGTGAGAAATCCATTCTTGAAGTACTGATCGAACTCGAGAAAATGCTTCCTCAGGAAGTCCTCTTGCACCAAGTCGAGGTCGATGAAGTCGAACTCGGTCGCCTTCGGATCGGGGACGAGCCGGAAAATCCGGTCAATGGAGATCAATGCCAAGATGACCCCTTCGGCCGACCCATCGCAAGTGGAAAAGTCGAAATGGTACTCGACTTCGGGATGGAGCCAGTTCCTTTTCACCAGGGTGTAGCGCTCTCGATGTTGGTAGGCTTCGATGATCTCTTCGACCCGCTGCGGTGCTTCCGGCGGTGGCGGGCTGAAGTCTTCGGTATCCAAGGCCTGCACCTCACGGAGTGGCCCGCCTTCGAAGACGGGGACACGCCGGCGGGCCCCCGGGTAGGTCACAGTGGAGGGGTCTTTGGAGTCAAAATACGCGATCGGAGCCCAGTTCTGGTCCCGGTAGGCCGACTGACTCTCCTCGATACCGTCAGTGAAGTACAACAGAAAGTCTCCAGCATTCAGTTGAAGCTTTTGGTTACGGTAGAAAACCTTGTGGTATTTCGACGATTCAAGACCTGCGGGGGCCGTCTTCTCGAGCTGCATCAGTTCAAAATGTGCTGGCTGTTTCGGCGTAGCGGCCCGCCAAAGGTGCAGAAGGTTGTCACCAGCCTGGGAGAACTGAAGTTCGCCAGTTTCTGTATTCAGGATTCCTACGTTCAGGGCGGCAAATTTCTGAGCCCCCGTTTCGGCCAGGATGGGTTCCAGCATATCGTTGATACCGTTGAGCATCTTGGCAATGTCAGTGTTGCGACCATCTTTGGCTTCGGTCCAGTTTCGGAAAAAACTGGTGACGGCCGCCGCCGCAATGGTCATGGCCAGGAGAGACTCGACACCTTTTCCCGAGATGTCGCCTTTCAACAGTCCGTACCACGGCGAGTTCGGATTCTTTGCCGAGTCGAGGCGGCGGAACTCATAGAGGTCTCCCGAAACGGTCTTTGCCCCTTCATAGTAGGCATAGACTTCTACCCCGGAGAGGTCTTCGCGGTAGGTGGTCAGCTTGTTCCCGGCATGGTCCTTGTTGAGGGTGATGAAGTAGGTCTTCTGCAGGCCCTTGGCCCCGGCCATTTCCTTGGCCTGCTTGGCGCCTTTCACCAGACTGTGGGTCATTTCATTGACAATGGAGGCGAGGTCTTCCAACTCATCCCGGGTCTTCACGTTGATGAAGTGGTCGTCGAGGTGTGTCTTGTCGTCGGTGTCACGGATCGTTGCCACCCCGGCCGACAGGCGCCGGATGGGGTTGATGGTCAGGGCCGAGAGGGCCAAGGCACCGGCCAGGGCGATGGCCACCGCCAGGGCGGCGATCAGCAGGGTCACTTGGATCAGGGTGTCGCGGCTCGCAAGGATCTGCTTCTCGATGGTGGCCGAGGACACTTCGATGCGGACCAGACCCCGGACGTAGGTCGGATCTCCCACGGTCAGGTAGAAGTAGGGCTGATAGAACAGATACCGCTTTTCCTGGGAAGCGAGGAGATTCCGGGTGTCAAAGGCGGGGACCGACCGGGCCTTTCCGGCGATGGCGGCCAGTTTCGTCACCACTTGCCGTTTGAGGGAGGCATTTTCCGCTTCGTTTTGGTCGAACCGGGTCTGCTCGGCGGCGGTTTTGTTGAGTTTCTGGGCGAGTGGAATATCCTCGGCCGTCAGGGCTTCGATCCGTCGGGCCAGGTCCCCCACCGCGGCTTCGGCTTGTGCGTTCAATTCGTCCCGGAGGGCGGGCCAGAAAGCCTCCACCGGGTCGTCGATCACCGAGACTCCGGCGGTCACCGAAGGAGTGTCGATCTTCTTTTTGATGTCCGGGTCGTTGGTCACGTAGACGTAGGAGTTGCCGGGTTTTTTATCAATGCTCGGGCCGGTGATGGTGGCGTAGAGGGCCTCGTCCTGCATGGCCGAAATCTGGGCAGGAAGGAACCCGAGTTCGGGCAGGTTCTGGGTCTGCACGTAGGTCCGGGCCCCGGTGGCCAAACTGTCCAGGAGAACCTGGGTCCGTTGCTGGAGGGCGGTACCCAGGGTCTGCTGGGAGTTCTCGGTGATGAAGAACCCGAGGGTGACGGCCAGCATGGCGATGACCGCCACGGTAAGGCCGATGATCGAGGTGGCGAATTTGACGGCAAGGCTGAGACCCCGGGTCTTCATGGCGGCGCTCCTGGCCCGACGGGCCCACTTATCAGGATTATCGGCGAAAATGCGGACGGCCTGCTGGTCGATCCGCAGTCTTTCGGCCCAAGACTGGACCAAGAGCCGGAACGACCCGGCACCGACGAGGACGAGGAAGGCCATGACGGCCCAGAAGTACAGGGCATGGACGGAGAAGAAGAACGAGACGCCGAGGAAGAACTCCCAGACGGTTTGGTCCAGGTTCCGGAAGTCGCCGATTTTGACGGTCCCGGTCGGTTCTACCTTCAGAACAGGCCCGGTGAACACCGTACCCCGGTCCGGGTGGTGAACGCCGATGCGGTAGACGCCTTCGGCCAACCCCTCGACCCTGATGCCGTCGACCAACCGGTCCGAGGCCAGGTGGAATTGGGCCGGGCCCAGGTCATAGTCCCAGGGCGCTTGGCCGTCGCGGTCGATGTAGACGTGGTCCAAGGGGCCGCCGGCAGTGAAGCCGCGGCCGTGGATGGCGATCTCGACCCGGCCGAAGGCATCCTGGTTTGTGTCCACAAACTGGATGACGGTATAAGGCCGAAATTTATTCAGCCGGAAGTATTGGGTCGAGACCGGTCCCTGGTTGCCGGCTTCGTCAAAGGGGGCAACGGCCAGGGCCCAGAGTCCATCTTCGAGGTTTTCCCCGCCGGCCGAGGTGTTCTGTCCCAGGGGAGAGGCGGCGGGTACAGGGGCCTTCAGGGAAGCCAGGAGTCCAGGGGTCAGGGGAGCATCGCCGACCCGGCTCAACCGCCACGAAAAGGCCACGGCATCGGCGGTGCTGGGTTTCCAGCTGAGCTGGAAAGTATTGCTGGCCAAGAAGCCCCGGGGGTCGGTGTCGGCGAGGTCGAAGAGGACAGGTCCCGGCGGAGTCGTCTTGAGATCGAGGGCGATCCTGGCTGCCGGTGACCAGTTACCTGCGAGGTCAAGAACACTGACCGCCAGAAACCAGCGGCCTTCGGAGGACACGTTGGCACCATACTGGCGGTCCTTGGAGGTGATCCGCCGTTCATGGTCGGGTTCGGCGGATTCGTCCTGGGTCACGAGGGCGTTGAACGCCCGGATTCCGGAGATGTCCCTCGGGTAGACGACCTCGACCAAGAACTCGGGGTTCCGGGTCTTCACCCCTTCCTTAAAGTTCACCGGCCGGATCGAAGGAGCCTCGGCCCTTCGGTCGGGAGCCAGCATCACCACCCCGGGGTTGTCACCGAAGTCGTTCTGCCAGAAAAAATAGAGGTCGTCACCCAGCCGAGCGGGCTGGCCGAACACCGAGTTGCCCGTATCTTGGGAAAGCCGGCTGGGTGTCGCCCAACCGAGGTCCGGGTCCCACACCGACTGATACAGATCATAGGTATTGTTGCGGTTGTCGAACCACGCAAGGTAGAGTTCTTCCCGGAACGTGTAGAACAGCGGGTTCCGGGCCGTAAAGCCTGTGGCCGTTAAGACGGTGTTGTCGACCCGTTTACCGTCGGTGCCGTAGCTGACCATTTCGATCATCGGCTGGGTGGCGTCGGTCCTTCGCTCCCAGGCCACAAACAACCGGCCTTGGTAGACCGTGGCCGCGGGCCGTTGGTTGTCGATGGCGTCGGGTTCGTCGGAGAACTCGTCGGCAAAGTTGGACAACCGCTCCGGCGGCCCCCAGGTGAGGCCGCCGTCGGCCGAGTCTTGCCGGTAGATTTGGTAGGTGATCCGGCGTCCGGTGATCTGGGACTGGTAGACCATGACCAGTTTCCCGCCGAGTTCGACCACCGCGGGCTGGAAGCTCTGGCGTTGGGTGTCAAGGGTGGTGACCGTCTGCAGGGGCGACCATTGGCCCCCGGCCCGGCGGCTTGAGGCGACCTTGAAGGTCACCCCGTCGGCCTGGATCACGGTCAGCAGCGGCTCGTCCCCCTTGCCCAAGAACAGCTTGGGAACCAAGAGGTTGCCGGTGCCCTTGAACCGGGTTTCTTCCCGGAAGGTGGCCGCGTCGTCGTCAGAGCGGTAGAGGACCAGTTGGCCGTCGTTGCCCAGGACGGCCACCCAGAAGGTCCCAGACTTGGCCAGGACCACCGAGTAGAACTGGACTTCGGCGCCGATCTGGGTGAAGGGGCCCAAGACGTTCCGGCGGGTGGTCCAGGAAGCGGCGCCCTTGTTGCGCACCGTGACGCTGAGGAAGGCCTGGGGCCACCCTTCGGTGGGACGGCGCTCCTGCCAGAAGGCGGCGGCGGTGCTCCCGTTGTCGACGGCCGTGGGGAACCGGGCGCCTTGACGGACCACGTACTGTGGATCGTCCCAGAAGTAGTTGGTTTGGGCCGAAAGGCTGGCCGCCATGAGAAGACCCAGGAACAAAATCCCGATTCGCAAAGACCTCATCCGTTGTTCACCTTGGCATTGATGCGGCGTCCGACTTCCCTCACGAAGGCGTCGGTGGCGACATTGGGATATTTGGCCACGAACTGATTATAGTTCGAAAGGGCCTGGAGGGCGTTTTCCGTCCGGAGCAGGTCCAGCATATCGTTGAGCTCGGTGCGCTGGGAAGGGGTCAGGGCGGCGGTGGTCTGGCCGATTTTCTGCCGGATCTGGTCACTGAGGTTCTGGGCGGCGGTGTTCTTGGCATCGAGGAGCAGGGCCTGGTTCACCAGGGTCTGGGCCTGGGTGAGTTGAGCCTGGGTACCGCCGGCGAACAACCGTGTTGCCTGGGCCACCAGGGTCTTGGCCCGGTTCAGGACCGTCACGTCCACGGCGGCCTTGTCGAGACCAAGCTTGAGGCGTACTGCCTTGATGGCCGCCGCCATCCCCGGGTAGTCGGGGCGGATTTTGTCGAGGTCCTGGAGGTCGGTGTAGGCCAGCTGGGCTTCGGCGGTGTTGATCCGGGCCACCGCGGCGTCGAAGTTTTGTTTGTACACCGCCGGGAAATTTTCGGGGTCCGAGGCCTTCAGGATTTCCAACTTGAGGAGTCCTGCCTCCTGGTTCTGGGGCGCAGTGACGAAGATTTTGCTGAGGGTTGCCGTGGCCTGGGCCATGAGGGCCAGGCCCTCTTCCTTGGCCCCGGCGGTGAGTTTCTCCTGGCCCAGGGTGTAATCCCGCCGGACGAAGTTCAGCATCTGCTGGATCTCGTTGTACAAGGGGTCGATGGGTGAAACCTCCCGGCCGGCGTTCACCGAAAGGGCGAACGAAGTGAGGCCGAGCCAATACTCGACTTCGGTGTTGGGGTCGGTGTTCGTGTCGGCCCACCGCTTCTGGGCTTTTCCGAGGATCTGATCCGCGCTCCGGAACTGCTGGGCCAGGTACGCTTCACTGCCCTGGGTGATGAGCTTACGGACCTCCCGGATCACGACTTCGTTTTCGGCCCGGAGGATGAGGTCGCCGAGGCCCTTGACCAGGGCGTCGGACTCGGCCCGGAAGGCCGCGTCTTCCTGGAACCGGAGGGAGTCGGCGAAGGCCACCGACATGGTGTTCAAGTCGGCCTTGGCCTTGGTGAAGTTTTCGGCGTTGGCCGCCGCGGTCACCTGGGCCTCCAGGGCCCGGCCCTGCCGCTTCAGGTCCTGGCTCCGGGCGTAGTTGACCTGGGCCGTGGAGAGCAGCTGGCCCTGGAGGGTCTGGGCGGCGGCCAGCCGGCCCAGGAGGTCCCGGCCCCGGCCCGGCCACAGCTGGACGGCGGCGGTTTTCACCTCGGCCGGTTCCGTTTCATAGGAGGTTACAAAGCCGCCGATGTCCTTGGCCAGCTCGTCCTGGATGGGCCGGATCTCATTCAGTTTGGCCACGGCTTGGAGCGGAAACTTGATCGTCCCTTCCACCTGGGTCCGGGCTCCGGTCAGGGAAGCCTGGACGGCCTGGAACCGGCTGTCGAGGACACCGTAGTCCAGGCTGCCCCGGCGGTCGACGAACCCGGCTTCCTGGGCCAGGGCCTTCTGCCGCAGGTCAGCCCAAAGGGTCTGCCAGCCCGTGAGGAACGCCGGCAGATCGGGGAGGGAGTACCCCTGGGCGGCCAACGAAGCTCCTTGACGGGTCCAGGCCGCCGCGTTCTGTCCGAAGGAGGCAAAATTGGTTTTTTGGGTTCGCACGTCGGCACGGGCCGCCTCCAAACCCGGGCGGTCCAGGGTCCTGGACGCCACCAGGGCCGCGGCCCGGGGCAGGTCTTGGGCCGCCTGGAACCCCTCGGAGGCCAGGACCAGCCGCCGTTCCAGCCAGACGCCCAGGGGCAAGGCCTGATTGAGCCGGACTTGGAACACGGGATCCAAGGCTCCGGTGCCGTCGATGCCCGCGATCCGGTTCCAAAGGGTGAGGACGTCGAGTCCCTGGCGCGACCGGATCCGGAGGGCCTCGAAGGCCGTCTTCGCTTCGTCATACCGCCCCTGGTCGAGGGCCAGTTTCGCCTGGGTGTACCGGGTCTCGACCTCGGTCTTGATCCTGGCGGTCCAGGGGTCCAGGACCTCGGACCAGAGCCGGTCGATGGCCCCCAGGATTCCTTCGGGGGTCTTGGAGTCCGGGGGACCGTGGAGGAGGAGGTTGGAGTAGACGAGGAAGGGATCCTCCTGCCGTCCGTTCCTCACCAGAAACTGGTTCTGGGAAACAAAAAGCCTGCCGTCGGCCCAGGCCCGCTGCCGCCAGCCTGCCAGGTCGCGGAGCGGCGCCAGGAGGGGCTCGAGCGATGTCGAAGCCGCCGGAGCCGAGGCCAGAAGGGCCGTGCCCTGGTCGGGCAGGAGCTTGAGCCGGGCCTCTTCTTGGACAAAGAGGCCGGCGGCAACGATCAGATCCTGCCAGGCCCGGTCGACCTGGTTGTTCAGCACGTTGCCGTAGTCCTCGTCTAGGAACATGTCTTTGGCCAAGTCCCGGCCTTCGAGGTAGACCTGGACGGCATTTCCGTACTGTCTCTGGTTCAGGAAGGCCAGGGCCCGGGCCATGATGTCATTATACTTTTTGTTATAGAACTTGATCTGGGCGCCGCGTTTGATCTGCTTGATGTCATCGGCCATCTGCTTGTTAGGGTTCTTGTCCACCGCTTCGATCTGGGCGATGAGTTTCAGGGCATCGTCCACGTTGTCTTGGACGTACAGAAGGTTCAGGACCTTTTCGTAGTCGGAGTTGATTTGGTTCCTCAACCTCATGACTTCGTTGATCAGTTCCTGGGCTTCGTCCTGGCGGTCGGGCTCTTCCCGGACGACCTTGGTGAGGATGAGAATCGCTTCGTTGTAGTTCTTTTCGGCGATGTATTGCCTCGCCTGGGTCATCCGGCTTTCCTGCACACCGTTGGCCGCCAACGGGACGGCACCGGCCATGAGGAAGGCGAGCAAGGTCCCCAGGACCCAAAATCGGTTCAGGAAGCCCCTCCCTGTCGGACAATCCGGCCCTCTATTCAGACAGGGCCCCGTCCATGGTATTATAATGACCGAGCAATGAAAAGATTCCCGGCGGTTCTTTTTCTCGTCCTCTGCACTGTCTCAGGCTGGGCCCAGGGTCTTGAGGACTGGTATGCGTACCTCAGTTCCTGGTCAGGTGTCGACAAAAACGCCGGTCTGACCACTTTCCTGACCCTCGTGGTTCCACCGGGGGGGATGTACCAGTCCATGGGGACCGCTTATTCGGCCGTCCTCAAGGACTCGGGGTACCTCGAAGCCAACCCCGTGGGAAGCGCCCTCCTCAAGGAGACCGAACTGTCGGTGTACCACAACGACTGGATCGGAGACTCCCGTCTGGAGGCCGTGGTCTTCACCATCCGCCAAGGGGACTTCGGCTTCGGTGCGGGGGCCAAACTCCTCTATTTGCCTTTCGACGCCATTGACACCTGGGGTGAGCGATATCGCAATTCCTGGTCAAAAACCTATGCAAAAGGCTACTATACCGAGTTTGTCGGCACGGTGAATGCCGCCTACACCGCGTTCAGCAACTACTATTTCCACGGCCTCACCCTGGGGGCCAACGTCAAACTGGCCCAAAGGTCGGTGCCCGAATCCATTGCCCGGGGTCAGTCCGCCCTTTCGGTCATGGTCGACGGCGGTCTGCTCACGAAATTCAACTTTCTGAAGTTCTACCCGTCCCGGGAGCGCAACCTTTCGTTTTCGGCCGTCCTGAAGAACGTGGGTGCCCCGGTGGACGGGGATCCCTTGCCCACCTCGTTTGTCCTGGGCATGGCGTATTCCCCGGTCCGGCCGCTGACCGTTTCGGTGGACGGAACCTTCCCCATCAACCTGGGTGCTGACTTCAGTTTCTCCAACCTGAGTCAGCTCAAACTGGGCACCCAAGCCGAGTCCCCCTCGGTGGCCACGGGCATGAACCTGGCGCTGACCACCTTCTTTGCCCTCCAGGCAGGCCTCGAAGTCAAACCCGGCCGGCCGAGGCTGACGGCGGGATCGACCATCAACCTCGAAAAGCTCACAGTGAACGTAAGCTATACCGTGGACCTGCTCACCACCCTCGCCGTCCCGGACCGCCTGAGCGTCGAAGTGAAGCTGAACCTGGGTGACCTGGGCCGGCAGGAAGCCGAGGACAGGGCCCGGGAACTCTACCTGGCAGGTCTGGATGCCTACGCCAAGGGAAACCTGGAAGATGCCGTGATCCAGTGGGAAAAGGCCATCGAGATCCTCCCGTCGTTCCAGCCGGCCCGGGACCTCAGGGAGACAGCCCAAAAAGCCATCGAACTGCGACGGAAAATGCTCGATAGCCAGAAAACCGGCGCCAATTAGCGGTACGGCTAAACGCGGCCTGGGAACTTCGTTTGAACGAGGGTGAGGAATTCTTTCCGTCCCAGGAGTTGGGCGTACTGGCAGGCGTTCATTCCCAGCTTGTCGGCCACAAACGGATCGGCGCCCGCTTCCAACAGGATTCCCGCGATGTCCTGGGCGCCTTTGCCGATGGCCAGGACCAAGGCGCTTTGACCATTGCGGCTCAGGCCCGAAAGGTCCCCGCCACGGCGGATGAGTTCCTGAACAATGTCGGTGAGCCCTTCGGCGGCGGCGTCCATGAGGGGGGAGTTGTCCCGGTCTCGGCTGCGGAGGTTCACGTCGGCGCCGTTGTCCAAGAGCAGGCGCAGGACCCCAAGGTGGGCCGACCGAACCGCCAGACAGAGGACGCTGACCCCCTTCTTGTTCGTCAGGTCCGGGGAGAACCCGGCTTGGAGGAACAGCTCGCAAGATCCCTGGTCCCCTTTTTCAACGGTTTCCCAGAAGGTGGTGTTGGACACTTCCAGGCCCCGTTCCACCAGCTTGCCCTTGGCCTCCAGACGAGACAGGTACAGGGCCCATCTCTGTCGCTCGGCTTCCAGAGTCAGCACCAACGTCCCAAAGTCGGGACAGATGGTCAGGAGCCCTTTCCAGAAGCCCGGCACCAAGGCGCCTTCCACGTCGAGCAGATAGGCCCGTTCGTGGATGGCCAGGCAGTAGCCCGAGGCGAACAGGAACGCCGGATGCGAGAGGTCGTCGGCGTGGACGAGAAACAGCCAATGGGTGCTGTTTTTCAAATCGTTCAAGAGGTCTTCCGATTGTCCAACACCCCAAGCCGACGGCAAGGGCAAAGGACGGAACCGGATTCCTTTTTGGTGGAGGAGCGTGGCAAGGGAGACAAGTTCCCCTTTCTTGGAGTCGGAATACACAATCAGCAGATCCAAAGACCCAAGCCTCCCGGGATCCGATTCCTTGAACGGTCCCCTGGTTCAATGGTACTCTAATTCCGTGGAGAAAGAAATTCCAATTTCGCAGGAAAAAACAACAAAAGCCGCCCGGCTCCGGGAAGCCTGCCGGAGGCTCCAGGAACTACCGGTCAACCGGATCCCGACCGACGGCGAGTGGGACGGCATCACCGGTGAATTGACCGCCGACGAACTGGAGCACCTGAAAAAGCTGGCGGCCGGGTACCGAGACCGGGCCCTCGCCGACCCTGGATCCGGCCCCCTCACCGATCTCCTTGACGAAGCGGCTTCCGCCATCCTCCTCTGGCCCCGGGATCCCGCCTGGCTCCAGGCCACCCTGGCGGCGTTCCGGGCCGCCGGCTGGAAAGGCCCCGAGGCCGAGACTTTTTTTTCCGCCTTGGGTCAGCGCGTCGGGGTAAAGCGTAAACGGGCCTGGCCCCGGTGGATGGTCCCCCTGTTCTGGATGCTGGTGGCAGCCCCCCTGGTGGCGGGACTCGTCCTTGTCTTTTGGACAGGGTTCAATAAAGGCACGGGCATCAGCCCCGTTCAAGGTCCCCGGGACCTCCAGGCGGTGTTTGACACCCAGGGTGTCAAGGCGAATATCCAGGTGGCCCAGAGCCGGATGC
>JAULBY010072094.1:0-32003 GCA_032358315.1 Ophiocytium majus | reverse complement strand
AGCCATGTACGCCGTATATACGGACCGTATACAGCGTATATGGCTCGCTCATATACGTTTCGTCGCAACCCTACACATATCTGCACAGTGATGCACACCCTCGCCAGCCAGCCATAGACATCTGGCTTGCGCATGTGACATGTCAGATGATGCTGTCGGGGCTTTGACAACCAGGTGGCTCACACATCTGCGCCATTCGTGTGACAGTGAAGGCATGGTATACATAATGTATTCTATATTGCCAGTATGCAAACTGCATCTGCAACCACTTGTGCCTACAAAAGCGCACAAACAAGTAGTGCCGACGTATGTGCGCATGTGCACATACTTCATGTGCGCATGTGCACTGCCTGTGTACACACACGTGCTCATGGTGCAGCACTCGTCGACTTAACTGCCCTGCCCGCTGACACGGACAGGCAAGCCCTACACTCACAACCACCACCCTGTGTGGCGTACTGCAAGCAAGCAACGGGCTGCAAGCAACTGGCTGCTGCGCTCCTCCTGCCCTCCGCGTTTGAGGGTGCCACCGACCCCATCAATGCACCTGCTGAGCAGAAAAATCAGCTTTGAACTCTGCAATCATGAACTTCAACACTTTCACACTGAGGGCGGTACTTCAACCCACTTTGCCTCTGCACGTGCACCTTACAGGGGGGCAAAACAGGGCAGGGGCTGCGCCAACACCCAAGTTTGACCGGTGCACACGCCCGAGCACAAAATATGCCCCCATCACCAGCAGACTGGCGCTCTCACATGACTTGTGATACAGCTCACCTTGCACCAAGACGTTTTTTAGTGCGTGGTGCTTGTGCAGCTTGGTCTCCACAACCGTATTGATCGTGGTGGATGCTGTCAGCCACGCTGGCGAGACGTTGCCACCACCAGCCGCTGCCTCTGTGGCATTCAGCAAGTGGCGCGCAAAGTACACACCTCCCATGCCACCCAGACTGTCACTGATGTGGGTTGTGATTGCCGACTGCACGGGGACGGTGCAAGTGCAACATTGCAAGTGCAGGCAGTGAATGGCATGACTTGGCATGCGGCACTTGCTCTCAGGTACGCATCAGGCAGCGCATGCCATGTGCAAACGCACCACCTACGCCCTGCTGCGCTCACACCATCGCGTCAGGTGCACCGATGGCAACGTGAAACGTCACATCACACGAGCAGGGCAGGTACTAATACTCACTTTGCCAGCGGCAATGTCACCAACAAAAAAGTATCCTATAGGGGGCGCGGAGCTGTTGACGACCTGGAAGGTGTTCTCGTCCAACTCCTGTATGCCAATGGCAACCTGTGCGTACATAAGGAGTGAAAATGCCAGTGCAAATGAGTGTGCATACAACCATCTCACTTGACATGCACACCTGCCTCGCACTTATGGGCTAGCACGCCTGCAGCATGCACACAAAAAAAGTCACCGCACAACCACGCCTTCACACAGCATTGGTATGTGTACCTGCAGCAGCTGTGATAGGTGCCGGGCACTCGCACCACCTGCAGCAGCTGTGATAGGTGCCGGGCACTCGCACCACACACTTCAGCACAGAATGTACTGCACTGCTGTGCTTGTGTGTGCCTCATGTAACATGTTGACACAGGAATGCCATGGCTTTTCTCTCACAAAGGGTCCCCATCCAGACACACGGCGTTACGGCGGAGTCATGCTTAGGTATGCTACTACTCCAGTAGCTTATGGTATTATCATGACCGCGCATGATGGCACAGCAACTGTTCATAGCTCACCCAGCGAATAAGGGCATCCTCGTGGGTCTCGTAAGGGTGCCCTCCCGCAAAAGCCTGGCGGCAGCATGAGAACGCCACAGCATCATGCGCAACCATCAGTGTTGTTGCAAGTGGTGCCACTGCAGTGGTGCGGCCACCAAAGGTATGGCGCAGTGTGATGCGGTTCTCACACGCATGTGTACCACTCATTGAGCAGCGCAAAACACTCATCAGCTGGACGCCTGCACACTCACTGCTGCTACATACCATGGCGGCACCTGGGTGCCATGTGGTCAGTCATGGATATCAATTACCTCCCTGCTGCCAGCAGTGCCATTGCCTTGGCAACACAGGTGTAGCATGGCCCGTTTGACCCATCACCACGTGAGAGCAGCACTCCAGCAACTTTGTACAACAGGTGCATTGCCAACAATGCAGGACATCCTGTTGTGTGTTTGGAAGACAGCGCGTGGGAAACTTGCCTCATAACCCACCCCTTTGGTGAGCTCATGGACAGGTTGGATTTGTGACCTACACACTGCCTTTTTTGCAGCTTGCACATGCCCATGCAAAGCAGCGCAGCAGCCTGGCAAATGGAGCCACCCCCACAAGCTACAAAGTGGTACTTGGCGCTTTCACCCACCTCTTGCAAATCACTCTCTCGATCACGGTACTCTGGCGGGTTCTCCTCAAGCAGGAGCTTGTATGGCGCCCACGACTGCGTCCACACAGACTCCGATGGTGTCTTCTCTGCTTCCGTCAACAGTCCCTGATGAAGTGCAACACAAGTAAATAACAAAATACACAGGAGGCGAATGTGACAAGTCACCATGTCACCATGCGCTGTTGCGCGAAGGGAGTCAGTCGTGCATGACATGTGCACCGGCATGCCACTCTGCCCCTGGACATACACATCTCATGCTTGGAGCATGACCAATATACTAGTGCTACTAGTCTAGTAGTACTTTTTGAAGTAGAAAGCAGGTGCCTTGCAAGCTTGGTATACACACCTCTGGGTTGAATGGGTCATCGGGATGGAAGCGGTTGACACAGATGCCCACTTTCATGTCACGGGTCGCAATGGTAAAGAACTCCACCTGCCAACATCACAGCGCAGCACCAGCATGTCAGTGCCATCGCCACCAAATCGTTGCTACCACCATCACCATCACCATCACCACCACCGCAACCGCCACCACCACCACCACCGCCGCCACTGGCATCACCATCAGCGCACATCGGGTACGCCCAGCCCCAGCTTGGTTGTGCGCACCCTGTCCGAACGTTTGTTTGTACTTGCCGGCAGCTGTGTCTACTCAAGTCGCCGCTTACCACTGCATGCTACTAGGGCACAAACCAAACAGCAGTGACACCGCACAGCGCGACTTTATGCACGCAGTGCGCTGCATGCCCGCTGCCCACCTGGAATGTGTCCTGCATGTGCATCATGAGCCCATGCATGAGCTCGCCGTGTTCCCGGCTGGAATTGCGGAGGAATGTTTGAACGTCAAAATTGTAGGCTGTCACCTCCACCAGCTTTTTGATGAGCAGCACCTTCTTGAGATACCTGCGCGCACGCCAGCCGCACAGTGCCACATGTGTTCCATTAATTTTTGGTACAGTGCGCATGCTCCTTATTGTGCTTCAATATAATGCGGTTCCAGCTTTAGTGCGGGGCCCACAGCTACTGCACCCTCCACTACAATTTATTGCGGGATCAGGCTGTTCCTGGCGCTACTCTGCACTAAGCACTGGGGTGTCTAGGTGGGTGGCTAGCCAGGGTGTGTACCGGTGCAGCCGGCTCGGAGGTGCAGGCAGCCGCCTCGCCTTGCAGGTAGCATGCAGAGCAGCACAGCAGCAACACCGTCGCGCCACCGCCGCCATCACCAGCGTCAGTGACAGCGACAGCAGCAGCTCCTGCGCCATCTCTTCCTCGGCGTTTCCATCAGAACTGGCGGTGTGTAGGTGTGCCTCGACTTACTGCTGCTCCCATTCACATACAAAACTACAAGTACCGCCATGACTGTGTTGAGATTTGAACTAGGTTGGGTATCGGTGAAGTTTAGGGCCACGGGTGTGGGCACCGCAAAAAAAAACTGTGACCGCGCTGTAAAGCTCGCTTGCAATGGCACTTGCTAGGAACACGTAGGTGGGCGCGGCTTCTTGCTCTGTCACCTCCTGCACAGGTTCACAGCTCGGTGGTGCGGCCGCTACCGGTAGAGAAACCTAGAGCCCATCGCATCTATATACTTCGCAGTATATGGGTATTGTACTTCTGAAGTATGTGTATACTTTGAAGTGCATACATTCATAAACTGTAGTACACAAGTGCCTTAAGGTACGTGTTACATGGGGCTGTAATCCACTAGGCAGTGTAAGGGTAACATGCCAGGCTTACATCATCATGGTGCACACTGCTGAGCATTGCCATCTTGATGGCTAGCAGCAGAAAAGCATGTTTGCACATACTTCTCCCACTCAGGGTCAGCAGCCATGCCATGTGCCCACACTGTTGTATAAGCTGTTCGTGAAACACACACTCTAGACGGCGGCTCATCGCCGGCTCTTGCTAAGCCTGTGTGTGCTAATGACCAGTATCCACGCGGCCCAAAATGTGTCTGCCAACGGTACAGGTGCACCTATGGCGGCGCCGTGCACAGCGTGTACTTGGAAGTATCAGGGAGCCAAGTACACATGTACACAGCAACACTCTTCTTCACTCACGTTTCATGCACAGCTGCCAAGCCCTCCACCGCCCTGTCGCTGTAGCACTGATGCACAGCAGCTGCGGTTGCGCCCGCTGACAGCAGGAACGCTCCCAGCATCACCAACTCCACCGCAAAAAACATTAGGTACAGCGTCGTGCGCGGCCGCAGCTTTGCCTTGTACTTCTTGAGAATCTCCCGCGGTGACTCCAATTTCAAGTTGAAGCTGCTGCGCGCCCCCTCCACGCCTTTTTGGTTATGTGGCGGACTGCTGGCCCCGTCCGATGATGTGGCTGACCACTGATGGTGATGGTGTATGTTGGGCACATGTGGTATGCCTGCACCACTACGGCTGCCATCACGAGCTGGCGCTCCTGCCTTGCCTTGGGAGGCCGGTGTCGCTGAGAGTGGCGTGGCGGGGGGTGTCGCAACTGGTGTCCCTGCCACAAGGGGAGTCGTCCTAACCGACAACAGCACGCAGTAGAATGGCAGAGACGGGACAGCACCAGCACACCGGCACGGGCACAATAGCTGAGCAGCGTGGCAAGGGTAAGCTCGTGCAATCAGGTGGCGTGTATACTGAAGTATACGGCTATACGACACCGTGATGGTGCCCAAGGTCACAACCACCTCCATACAGCTGCAGCGGACGACCCACGCCAACACCAGCAGCAAGTGCGGCGCCGGATAACAGGTGGGCCATAGTTGAGCATAGCGGCATGGGTGTGGTGAAGTGTGACCAGGTGGCGTATGTACCGCCAACGCCGCTACCGAGTGCATGTACCACTACCGCCGTTACAGCCGCAGTGTGATGGTGCATCAGGTCGAACCCACCTCCATGCTGTCGCACCCAGCAACCAGCGACAAGCAGCAGGAGCAACTGCTGCACACGCGGGATAGCAGTTTGGGTCGGTGCGCAATGCTGCCAACGCTCATCAGAGGGGGTGCACACAAGCGACTCCCGAGGGAGCCCCCGTTGTGCAGAGCAGCCTCTCAGCGCAGGCGACGAACCTGACGTGTGTACGAAGCCTCACAGGGGGGACCCCTGCAGGGCCCGCTGGCCATGAAGTGCTGAGATGCGATATTCAGCGATGGTGCAGTATGCTGCTACACTGTACTGCACGCACACAGTAGCTGCGGTTACTACTGCGGGCGCGAATTTGTGTCGACGTCTCCACCTGGTGCGCGCAGCTATCAGCCAAAGCAGCCGAGCTGCTGCCCGCTGGCGTTGGTGACACTTACCTTCCCTCCCCTTTGGACGCCATTTGAGGCAGCAGCCGCGCTGACCCGCAGAAGCGAAGAGCTATGCGCCAGCGGAGTTTGGCGAGTGCGAGTGTTGTCCCCGAGATATCGCCAACTTGAGCAGCACAACTCCACAGCACGGTATGTTACCGGCCCGTGAGGCGCTGGAGCACAGCTTGATCTGGCAGCAGCCTGCCAGCGTGCGTCTTACTCCAGAGTTGTCAGGCCCCGACGCCGCAGCAGAGAACGCGTGAACGGACCGCAAAATTGACCTTTGAAAACAGACGTTTCAGGTGAAACGGCCGTTTTCGTCCTCCCCCGCGCGTGTGAGGTAGGGGGACTCCAGACGGCGGTATATCCTATGGCGGGGTATGCAAGTGCGGTGCGCAAGGTGCACAACATTTGAGGGCTGCCTAGCCCCCACCGTGCATGTTGTGCAGCAGCTCTTCTGCGCACAGCTGCTGTCATGATGACGCGTCGACGGCAATGTGCCAAAACGCGACAGCGAGCTTCAACGTCACCAAAAAGAAGTCATGCAATATGCACCAGCTGCTGGCCAGGGAAGCCAGAGGGCAGAGAGTAGATGGAGTTGGGTTCATTTGCACTTGCACTTGTAGGCATGCAAGAGCCCAAGTCACGCATGCCAACATGGAGCAATGGCCATGTGTGGCCGCGAACCGACATACTCACAGCTCTGTGCACTGTAAACAAGACGTACGTACAGCCTGCAGGTAGCCCGAGCAGCCATGAGACAGACCTCGACCTGCAAGGGCGGGTTGTCTGCCAGGACGCCAGCCAGAGCACCGCACTCAACGCCCCTAAACTTGCACCTACACCTGGTCCCAAACCTCTTGCGCTGCCATGCAAACAAGCACGCGCTGGGACAGTGCCATATGCAACGCAGTACTCGGTGTTTCGCGCATTTGCGAGAGCGCCACGCATTTGAGCCCGGGGCTGTACTGTGTTTACAGTCAAATACTGGAGAGTCCCTACCTCACAACACAAAACCACGCCAAGAATAGTCCATAGGAGTGCGCGCAGATTTCCTGGTCACACGCACCGTGTCCAAAGGGCTTTCCGCGCCCTAAGCGGAGTTTAATCAGAGTGCGCGCAGCACTAATCAACCACACAGGGGGGCTGCAGTTGACAGCTGAAGGGATCAACGCAAGGTACACTCACCATCGGCACAACCATGGTCACACACTACTACTACGCTAGCCAAAGAAGCAACAAGCGCTTGTTATGACAAGTCCTGCACCATGCCACACAAGTATTTTGATTTGCGACTCCAGTGTGCTAGTTAAAACCTTGCTGTTTTCCTACCTGTACCTGCCGTGCGCACCAGTGTACCATTGTTTACGTGCGCTCTACACCATGTGGTACAGTACAAGGCATGCAGCAAGCCCCAAGCAAGCAGCAGAGGTGTCAGCTGGCACAGCACGCGTGGGCACGTGGACAAGCATCACTGTCATTTCCGCAGGGCAGGTGGATGACCCTCAACGCTGTACAAGGTCTCTACATATGTGCGACGCTGCTGCTGAGCATGCAGCGCCGGGGCCAGCCGCCCAAACCCGCCCCAGCCGCTGGTGCCTGGCTGCTCCTGGGCACTGCCCCGGCTGCTCACGGGGCCAGTGCAGTGCAGCACATGCTGCTGCCAATCATGGCCACCACCAAGTCTGCGGCTGCAGCGGCAGCTGGTGCGGGGGCGCCCAGGCGCTAACTTGCACTTTCTCAAGGTCTGCGCAGTATGAGCAGTACAGTGTACAGAGTGTGTGCCATGTGCAATGCTGTGCGCGGCCCCATGGCCCCGGGGCACTCCCATGTGAGCGCGGCACAGGGTGGGGAAGTTCCAATCAAAGGCGTTGATGCCACTGCTGCTGCTGTTGCAGAGCCACCGCGCCACTGCGCCAGCGCCGGCAGCAGCTGAACAAGCAGCTCCCCAGGTACGTCGTGGCAGTCAGAGGCGCTCCACCTTGCTGAATGCGCCTCCGCCAACCACCAGCCGCTCCAGTTTGCGCCTGTCGTCCGCCTTGAAGTCAAACGTGCACGCGTGAGCCTCGGGGTACCTGCAATGTGACAACAACAGCACAGTAGCAGCAGCACCAGGAGACAGGGCGTGGAGAGCCTTAGGCACTTTCACCGCCTGGAGTGCTATGAGCCCTGTGGCTAAGAGCGCGTACCTTTGGCGGGCGCAGCAAGTGACTGAGCGGTCAGTGGAAACACCGCTGGTAGTGAAGCATACTACTACTAGTAGTACAATACACACGCGGCTGCGAAACGCCGCAGGCATGCCATGCCCCCCATGGGCGGTTATGTGCCACTGCAGCCAGGAAACAGCGCATGTGCAGCCTGCCATGGTTTGCTGCACCACTAAGGGCCTAGGCGCATGTCGCTTGACATGCGTGGAACCACCCTCAGCAATGGCAATGGCTCCAAGAGTCATCAGACTGCGTACCTGTGTAGCGAGCAGAAAATCAGCTTGCACTTGCACTCGATGGCGGTGAGGCCGACCTTCTTGCTGCATGCATGGCAGCGCTTGCGGTTCTTCTGCCGCGGCGATGTGTCCATCTCAACCACACTGCTGCCCGCCATTGCCGCCACCATGCCTGCACCCACGAGCTCAGTGTCTGGCACCTCGGCGTCCGCCGCGCGCTTGGCAGGCAGCGTGCGCGCCTCCAGCGCTGCAGCAGCTGCATCGTCGGCAGCAGCAGCCTGGCTAGCGCTCCCTTCCACAGCCGCAGGTGCCGCCGCCGCTGCCGCCGCAGGCTGCGGGTGCTCAGCACCGATTGGCGCGGCTGGCGGTGCCGGCGCTGGCACGGGCGCCATGGGCGCGGGCGTGTGCGCAGGCTCCGCTAATTGGCAGCTCTCCTTCCAGCACTTGGAGCAGTAGTTGTTGGTGGTGGCAGACCTGGGGTCACGGGTGGAGGCAGACACGACAGCAGGGGAAGGAAGGTGTGAGCCCGGGGAGGGGTGTGTGGTGTCGCGGGCGGCGGGGTGCAGGGAATGATGAGACCGGTCAGTTCGCGACGACGACGTACACTCAGGCCTGCAGCAGACCAGGCGGCCCTGGAACCGCCAAGGCGGCACAAACTCAGCGAGCGGCACGGTAGATGATCAGCGGCTTAACACGTACGACTGAAGGTGCAGCTCAAGGGCCCGTCGCCACCATGTGGAAGCGAGCAAGGACGCCGTGTGCGTTTACTCCCCCCTTGAAGAGGGCGCGGGCTGGTGCCTCCTGCCGGAGTGTTGACGAGACGAGGACCCGGCCACGGCTCGCCCGGGGCGGCGCTACGGAAGTGGTGAGACCACAAGAATGAGCATGGCCATCTCTATCAGCACTACCACTGGCGGCACAATGTGGTGGTGGCGCTGCACCATACGCCAGCAAGCAGGCCAGGCCGGCGGGTGCGTGTAGGAGGGCGGGGGCCGCTGTCTCACCCGTAGAAACCGCAGCCCGCTTGACACCTCACGGACATTTCTCCCTGGTCGAGCGGCTGCTCCTGCTTCTCCGCCATCGCTGTCCTCCCCTCTCTCCACCAGCAGCGTGTGTGTGTGCCCCCCTCCCCGCCCCGCCGCTGCAAACAGGCACCTCCTGCTGGCCCCCCACGTCCGGTGACGAGAGCCGGAGGGGTTGCGGCACAGCGCCTTGGAGGTGATGTGCGAGCGGACGAGACGCGGCCACTCCTTCCGCAAGCACCCCTGTGTGCCTCGCCGCAGGTGTTGGCCCCTGGTGCTCCTTGGCGCTCTCAGCGGTGATGTGCGTGTGTGTCAGTGTCGTGTATGCCCCTGCATCACCTGCAGCTGCTGCTCAAATGAGAGTGCTCATCGTGTCTTAAAGCTCTGTCCGCGTGGCCAGGAACGTGATCTCAAGTTGAAGGTGAAAGGTGAAGTAAACTTGATAAAAAAAAGAGTGGTGGTTAAGTCCTCTGCGACACACGCTCTGCGCGCGCACCGAGGCAGCAGCAGGCCATCATGGCTTCCTCGGATGCGAGCGATGGCACTGACTCTGTGAGCCTGGACGAGGCTTTCGATGAAGAAGAGGTGTCTGCACCACCACCAATCGCCAAGGGCGCCAAATCCTCTGGTGGGGCCGCCAAAGCCAATGGTGCAGAGGCAGAACCAGCAGAGGAGGGCGATCCAGCAGCGTTGCAGCAGCAGAAGCAGCTGGCCGCCAATCCCTCCTTCGCCAAGTTCCTGCAGGGCTTCTGGGACCTGCCCAATAGCGACACCGCTGTGCGCCATGGTGGCGTTTTCGCCATTGTTCAACACCTGACCAAGCCCGACGTGCCACCCCAAGACATCGAGTACGCCTTCAAGCGGCTGCTGCGGGGCCTGTGCAGCTCCCGCGAGGCGTCCCGCCAGGGCTTCGCCTCCTGTCTCACGGAGTCCCTCATGTGCCTGTCGGAGGCCCAGGCGCCCACAGCGCAGGTACTTCAGAGTCTGCAGGAGACCACCCAGTTCAGCAGCGGCATCAAGGGACAGGAGGAGAGGGACGCCTGCTTCGGCAGGGTGTTTGGCCTGGCGGCTATAGCCCGCTCCGGGCGCCTGTCCCAGTCGCAGGCCAACACCCACGTGGCACTGGAGATGCTGGAGGAGACGGTGAACCTGCACCGCCTGCGCAAATACCTGCGGCAGATCACAACGGAGGTTGCCCTAGCGGTGGCCGACCAGCTGTCCGACGAGCTGCTGCTGGAGCGCGTGGTGCCGCTGCTGCTGCCGCTGCTGGCGGCGCGCCAGCCACGGCCGCGTGACCATGACGATGGCGCACCGAATGGGCACCTGAACGGCGGCAACGGGGGCGACGATGGCGAGCAGCAGCAGGACACCAGCGGCGATGTGCTGCCACTGGAGGACATGGATGCCGACCAGCTATCCCTGGCGTTTGGCCTGCACTCCCTGCTGCAGCACAGGGGGCTGCTGGACTGCGACGCAGCCACGCTGGCGCCTCTTGCGGCAGCGGGCCTGACGCACAAGCGCCTGCTGCGGCCCGGCCGCTTTGAGCCCCTGCTGCCCGCCCTGAAAGCCAGCACACACGCCTTCCCGCAGCTGCACTCCGTGTGGTGCCGCATCTGGGAGGAGGTGGGGCTGGTGCTGCCCCGCCCCGCAGCGCTCAGCGACAAGCGGCTGTGCGCCCTTGCCGACCTTTGGGGCACCGTCGTGGACTCCGACCTGGCCAACGGCTCCAACACCACCAAAGGGACGGCGCTGCTCCTGCTGGGCCAGGCGCTGCGCCGCGCGCCCGCGCCCGCGGTGCCCACTCTGCTGAGCAGCGCCGTAATGCGCGTGCTCCTCAACCATGCGGGGAGGGAGGGCGCCACGCTGCACGCGATGGCACGCGCCGTGGTCCTGGGCTTCACGGCTGCCAGCGCGGACAGCGCGGAGGTGCAGGTGGCGTTGGCGGCGGGGCTGCTGCGGGCGGGGGGAGCCAGGTTTGATGCGCGCACCGGCACGCGCACCGTCGCCTCGCTGCTGGATGGCCTCGACGCCGCGTCGCTGACCCACCACATGGAGTTCCTGCAGGGGGTGGTGATGGGCACGCAGGCGCTGGCGCCGGAGGGCGGTGGTGAAGGCAGCGGCGATGAAAATGCGGAGGAAAATGCGGAGGAAAATGCGGAGGCGGGGGCGGGAGGAGGGGATGAGATGGGGGCCAGCGCGGCGTGGGCGGTGGACGCGCTGTATGCGCTGACGCGGAGCCCGAAGCTGGCGGCCAGCCTGAGCGCCAGCGACCATGGCGCGCTGTGGCAAAGTGTGGCGCGCTTCTTCCTGGAGTGCGGCATGTTTGAGCCTGCGGAGGGTGCCCCGGCTTTTGCGGACGATGTAAGGAGGTGACTCATTTGTGTTTGTGCCGTTCATGCCGGGGGTGCGTGTATTGCGGGACAAGTGAGCGTCGACCTCCCTGCGCTACAGTTGTTCTGCTAGGCTGCATTGTGCGTTGACTGCAGGCGTTGCGGCCCACCAGTGGCTTGTGCAGCCTGGCCTGGCTTGCTGCCGCTGCAGCTGGCCCGCAGCCTGTGCCCAAGTGGTGCTGCGCATACCGGGTCTGGAGTTGCGTGTAGCACCTTGCCTTAGCACAGACCCCCCCCCCCCCCCCCCCCCAGCCCAGCAGGCTTGATCGTGTGCACTGCGTACACTCACCCCACTGCAATGGCTTGCACCATGCCATGAAAATGCCTGTCCGTCAGGTGCGCGAGGCGTGTGAGAAGCGCTTCTTCTCCATGCTGTCCGACATTGCCACAAAGCCCATGCTGTGGACCATGCAGCTGCCGCAGCAGCATGCAGCCGCAGGCGCCAGCGGCGGGCGCGTGCACGAGGGCTCTCTGGAGCAGCTGTACCAGCTCCACATGGCGTGGTCAGCGCTGGAGAAGGGCGGTCGTGCGGTGCTGCATGAGCTAAAGGAGGAGGATGTGGCGGCGCGCAAGGGCATGCTTAAGGCCGTAAAGGGCATGCGCGGCACAGACAAGACAGACAAGACACATGGTGAGCGTGGACGGGAGTGGTTGTTGCTGGGTGGCTGGGTGTTGCGGGGGGGGGGGAGCGCGCTGGTTGGGGGGGGCGGGGGGGGGGCTGGTTGAGGTACAATGTGTTGGTAGTGCATGGGCAAGGGGTTTGCGATGAAGTGCTGCTGGTGTTCAGGAGCGATGGTTGGTGGCGGCACTTGCCGTTTTGGCACAGCAGCAGTGTGTCAGAGTTGGTGCACGTCAACATTTTTGGTATTGCGGAGTGCACCAAAATACAGTGGCAGTACTCAAGGTGAATATCTTGTGTGTGTGCCTGCAAACGCACGTTTACATGCTCAACAACACCGTTCTTTGTTGAGTGCGTCAGAATGTTGTACTGAAACAGGTTGCCAATGTCGCAATTTTGTAGTGTGTGCTTCACAACGGCGCCCATGACAGGGTGCCAGCTTCTCACAGTCGGTTTTTTGGGGTTGGCATATTGCATTGGCAGACTGTGTGCGGGACTGTTCTGCACTTGCACCAGTCCGCCCAGCACAGTTTGCACCTTGACAGTGCAGCCCCGTGAAGTTGCACATCCATTTCCGCATGTGTCCACTACTTCTGCATGAAAAGGAGTGGCAATGGCAGCACCATTGTGTGTGCAGTGCAGTACATGCCACCAGCTGTTGTTGGACCGGAATACTGCGCAACGATGCTGGCCACCAACGCAGAACTGCTTCGACCTTAACCTGGGTGTACAACTGTACCCTTTAGAGCATACCCCACTTTGCCACGATAAGGCACGCGTGTTCACCCGGTGTGCCTGCCTTTTGCTGCATTGCAGACAAGTTGTCAACAGCCTTTGCGGCGCTCATGATGCATGTCGGCTTCCTGCCCCTCACCAAGGATGCTGACGTGCAGACGGTAAGCACAAACCACATGATTCATAAATTATTAATATGCATGCCCTGGCAGGCACCTTTCGCACATGCACGGTGCACATGCACTTGCTGCCATGTCAGCTTTGCATCACCGCATTGCGCTTTTGCACTTGTGCTGCTCCTTTGCTCAGCAGCACACGCGCCAACCCCCACAATTCCTGTTGAACCCGTTTAGTGCGCCTGGCCACGCATGCCACCACTCACCACACCGGCATGCATACCCTTGCCCGTTCCCCCTTGCACCCCTCCCCCTCAGCACGAGTTCCTAAACGACCTCCTGGAGACCCACCGCCGCCTGTCCACCAGCGCCGCCGCAGCCGTCGATGACAGCGGAGAAAGCAGTGACCCAATGGCCGTCCTGGCAGACCTTCTCATTGCCATGATGGCAGTTCCCGGGCTGCACGCCGTGCGAGGCATACGCGAGGTGGCCAAGCGCGCCTGGGGCGCCGTGTGCGCGTCCCAGACCATCACGCCCGCTGCCCTGGAGTGCATTGTGGCGGCTGTCTGCGCGGACGAGGCCTCGGGCGATGGCGACGGCAGCGATGGCGAAGGCAGCGGCAGTGATGGCGGGGACCAGGACAGCGATGGCGATGAAGGCAGCGATGGGGAGGGTGGCAAGGAGGAGGCGGCGGCGAAGCGCAAGCGGGGCGGCGAGGGGGAGGGCAAGGGCGGCAAGCGGCGCATGCCCGCGCCGCAGCCCGTGCAGTCGGAGGAGAGCGGCAGCAGCAGCTCTGATGAGGGGGATGACTCTGATGAGGAGGTGGTGGCCGGCAGCGATCTGGAGGGCCTGCTGGGCAGCGACAGCGAGGGGGAGGAGGGCGGAATGCAGCACCACGCGGGCGCAGACGCGGCGCTGGCCGCCATGCTGGCGCTCAAGCGCGGCAGCCGCAAGGCGGGGGCGGTGGCTGCCGTGAGGGCGGAGGCGCAGCTGCGACTGCGCGCGCTTGACCTGCTGGAGGTCCTGTGCGGGCGCCAAAAGGACTCGCCACTGCTGCCGACCGTGCTTCGGCCCGTGTACGGTGCCATTCGGGCGCTGCACGCGGCGGCCGCGGCGCGCGCCAGCGAGAACCGTGCGCTGCGCGAGCGCCTGACGTCCCTCTTCAAGAACCACCTCTGCAAGGGAAAGCCCAAGCCGGTCGCTGTCGCGGAGGCGGCGCCCGCGTTTGCGCCCGCCGACGCATTCTCCTACTTTGTGGGGGAGTGCCGCAAGGCTCCCAATGCGGAGCTGGCTGCGCTGGCGGCAGAGGGGCTGCTGAGCACCGCGAGGCTGGCGCTGGCGGCAGGCGGCGACGCGGCGCGCGCCTCTGGTGATGCTCTCGCGGACGTGCTCAAGGCCTACCTCAGCAAGGACCGCAGCAGTCACGCAAATGGGCGCCTGTTTACGGAGGTCCTGCGGCGGCAGCCGGCGTTTGCGGCGGCGCTGCTGCCTGCGCTGGTGGACGGCGCCGGCGGTGGCGCCAAGAATGAGTTCCTGAGGGCGGATGCGGCGCGGCTTATCGCGGAGGCGATGGCGCGGGTTAGCAACATGGACCCGGAATCACGCGCAGGCGTGCTGGCTCAGAGCGCGCCCGTCCTGGATGCTCTCACGAGCCTTGTGGCGGCTGCAAGTGCGGGGGGTGACGCTGGCGGCGGCACAGACAAGGCACGCGCCTCCACCATGCACAAAGCGAAACGGCTCAGGCCGGTGCTGCAGTGCTGCACGGCAGTGGTGAAGGCGGCGCGCAGCAGCGACGCGCTGGCGGCGCATGACTTTGGGCCACTGCTGGCTGCTGTGGACGCGGCGTCCGAAGGCACTGCCAGCAGCGCCATCACCTCCATCTGTGACCAGCTGCGGTCAGCCATTGACAACACGCACAGCAGCGCGCCTGCGGCGGCGAGGCGCAGGAAGCAGTCGTCCGCCAAGGCCGTTGCTGCTGCACAAACGCCCGGTGGCAAAAAGCGCAAGGGGTCCGATGCTGGCGATGGTGCAGTGGAGGAGGCGGTTGCGGCGGAGGGTGATGGGGGGGGCGGGTCCAAGGCCTCTGGCTTAGCAAAGACCACTGCTAAGAAGGCAAAGAAGGGCGCACTGCAGCAACGAGGCGCGCAGTCGGCTAAGAAATAGTGATGATGCAGTGACTAGGGCAGGCAGTTTTGGCTGGCGCCAGCGGCAGTGGCAGTGCTGCCACATGCAAGGCCGCCGCGTGGGAGTGCTCTTGCGCGCTTTTATACACCAATATGCAACAATATAGCCATGCATAACCACAACTACACCCACTGGCAACGCATGCTGGCATGCCTGTGTGTGCGGCTCTGTTGCCTCTGCTTCATGGCCTTTTGTGCTCATCACTCGTGTGCTGCTACTGCTGATGCTAGAGCATCAGTGCTTTCGTGAAAAATGCCTTGGTAATGGCCTGCAAACAAGCAGCGCATGTAGCAATCTTTTGCTCTTGTGCACATGTACTACTTGTAGTATGATTCCTTGGCTCCTGTGCATGTTATGTAGCTACACTGTAGTACTGTAGCAAGCAAACGAGAGGGTGATCTGGGGTGCACCGCTTGCGCAGCTGCGATTGTGCCATTCGCACGACCACAAGACAATTCAGCCCTCGTGCTTGCGTTCATGCTCCTATTATTTCAACCGCCTGGAGTCCCTACAGAACCTCTCCCTTCTGACGGCGCTTGCTGTCGCGAATAGGGACCCCCCAACCTCCGTGAAAGGGGGTAGTAAGGTTATGTGAGTGCTCACCATGCGCAGCGGCAGTGCTCAGCAAGCTTGCAGTGCTCAGCGCAATCCAATGTTCAAGTTCATGAAGCTTCGAAGCTTCATCTCTTCGAGCTCGCCCCGCATAGTCCAGGAGCCTTGCCTCCTGAAGCCTGCGCGGCTGGGCCATGTTTGCGTGTTCGGCGCGGCGGGCGGTGGGCCATGCTCTGCGCAGCAGTTCCGCTTACGCTCTCGTCAGGCATGCGGAGGTGCGTACTTCAACTTGACCTTGTCCCGTGTGTGCTGTTTTCGAACCTGTTGCTGGTGCGCTGACGCTGCCGCTGCTCTTGGCCGTGCCTTTCACAGGCTTCTGGCTCCCGCTTCTCGCCTGTGCTGCTGGCAGCTGTCATGTCCGCGGGCGCCATCACGACCTGCTCCCTGCAGCCAGCCGAAGCACAAAAACCCACAGTCGACTACTCCGCGGTGAAGAAGGTATGTGCTACGGTGCATGCCATTTCCACTAAGCAGAGGCGACAGGCTTGTGGTGACATGCATCATGGCTACCAGCTGCACAACAGCGGTGCCTCAGCCCTGTAACTCTCTGGTTGCACTTGTCGTATATGAATTGCTGGTTCGGCGGAGGGCGCCGTTGCTGCTGCAGTCTTCGCTGCAGAGCGCAGCTGCATGGCTGCCTGCACAGTGCCCATGTCACGCTGGGTACTGACCGCTTCATTTGACCTGCAGCACACCTGCTACCAACTCCCTACACCTCGCCCTGCCTCCAGGACATTGCTGCGCTGATAGATGCGGATGCAGCTAAGCGCGGCGATGGCAGCAGCGTTGCGGGCACCTTTGTGCGCCTGGCATGGCACGCATGTGGCACCTACAGCAAGAGCAATGCCACAGGCGGCAGCAGTGGCGCAACCATGCGGTTTGAGCCTGAGAAGTCCTGGGGAGCAAACAAAGGCCTTGACCGGGCACGTGCAGCGGTGAGCAGCAGTGGCATGTTGTGCTGAACGGAGCAAGAGTGCGTTTGTGCTGCAAGTGGCACTGGTGGTAGCCGAGCCCACTGCACAATGTGTACGAACACTAGCGGCGGGCGTTCAACGCGAGCTCACGCAGATATGGTGGTAGCATATCGTATACATAATGTCATTTCGCCAGCGAAGGTGTGCACCATGCTTGCATGTAGATACAAACATGAGTGGTGAATGATTTCAGTTAAAATACTTGAAGTAGTACTTGAAGTAGCAGGTTGCCATGCGTATTATGCAAGAAACCTGGCGTGGTGGAATCGCCTGTCCCGCTAGGCCAGGCAGCCCTGATTGCAGCTTGCGCACCTGCCTAGCATACAACGCCGGTGTCACGTTGCGTCGCAGCAGATATGTCACGTCGAGCGGAGAGTAGGTCATCAGCCGGCAACTCACACTTGTGATGCGATGCGTGTTGCTCAGACAAGGTGCACACTTATGCTGCTTGGCTGCAATTGTACGCTTGCAGCTGGAGCCCATAAAGATGAAACACCCTGGCATTTCGTACGCGGACTTGTGGACCTTGGCTGGCAGCACTGCTATTGAGGAGATGGGGGGACCCAAGATCAGGTGGCGCCCTGGCAGGCTTGACTCACAGAAAGCAACCGCCGTGCCTGACGGTAGGTGCTGCACCTGCAAGATAAAACCAGAAGCTTACACTATCATCAGTGGCTTTGGCACAGGGCTATCTATGTAATGGAGCTGCACTCAGCAGGACCATACAGACACCCACAACTTGGGCCATAAGTGCTTCTGCTGCAGTGTGCCCGGGCATACTTTACCACGTATACTTGAGTTAGGTTACCTGGGTACATCACATGTTTTCCCTTGTATGGTAGACACATACATATACACACGCTTGGTGCGTGGCTTGGGCCCTTGCGTGCGTGCTGCATGTGTTCTTCACTGGCATGCATGCCCTTGCCCTGGCACTGTTTAGCATTGGTGCACCACGTGTCCACAGGTGCTTTGGTAGCTTACGTAACCCTAACGGCTACGCCACACCTGCGGCATTAGACACGCTGACTAGGTGCATGCGGCAGCTTAATGTGAACGCCAGCAGAGCTCCTGCGAAGTGTACCCATTGGTCTACTGAGTGAGAGGACACATGAGTGGTTGCTCAGCTCCAAAAGCATCACTACATCCATGGCGCCCGTGCCTGTGTTTGGTGATTGCTACCAGGGCGCCTGCCAGATGCCGACAAGGGCGACATTGCCAAAACCATCAATCATATCCGCGGTATTTTCAGCCGCATGGGCTTCAGTGACAGGGAAATGGTGGCACTCATTGGAGCGCATGCTGTGGGGCGCTGCCACACAGATGCATCCGGGTGAGCACCCCTTTTTGCTTGCCATTGCTATTCTGCGTTGCAAGTGTGAGGTTGCCGGCTTTGGTTGCAATGCGGCGCCATGGTTTTGGTATATGGTTGGTAGACACCCTTTCGGGCAAGCTTGTTTCATTCGCACGGATGTGTCTGCAGGCAGTGGCACATCATGTGCACGCACTGTGTGTGGTACGTAATAGCGTTCCTGCAACGCTGCAGCTGCTACGATACAGTAAATGCACTTGGTGCATGCTTGGCTCATTGTGGCTGTGTATGCATGTGTTGCCTCACGTGACATGCTGCAGGTACTGGGGCCCGTGGACATTTGCAGAGACCACATGTGAGTATATTGTAATGATATAATACTGCTTCCTTGAACTGTGCCTGCAGGACAATAACATACTTCAAGGATAAGCACCAAACACACCTGGTGCTGCTTTGCTGGCACAGCGGGTGCTACACTAGTGCAGACATCATCGCACATGCCAAAGCAGTGATGGCTGGCTACTGCAGGCCTTTGTGGTACTGGCGAGCACACTGAGCGCCTCACAGCCCTGCTAGCATACTCCTTCTGTCTGTGCATGTGTTGACAGTGTCAACTTGACACTTGCCTGCTGCCCCACAACGCACATGTGGCGTCACTCAGGGCAGATCTGTGCATGCCACACAAGGACGCCAGCCCAGGCACACGCACGTGTTGCACTAGCTACCCTGTGTGCAGCGCGTCTGATGCCATAGCCTGTTGCTGCTTGATGCACGTTGCCGCTGCGCGCCGCAAATGTGCTTGTTCAGTCTCAAATGAGTACTTCAGGCAGCTGATTGAGGGTGGCCCGTGGACTGTGAAGAGCACACACAATGGCAAGCCGTGGAAGGGACCCCTGCAGTTTGAAGACCCCACCGGTGAGCACCTTACTTCACTTTTCACACACATACTTCAGATGTATGTATACATATCGCATGTTTTGCACAACTCCGCTGGTGAGCATCGCTCACAGGTATATGCTCGCATAACACATCATGTTTTTACATTCTTGTTGAGTGCAGAGACATGCGACTAGTATTATTGATGATATGCGATTTGCACTTGCCTGCCTGTCATGTGTGGGTTTGTGTGTCAGTATGCGGTGGTCTGACATTGGCAAGTGGCTGTTACTTTTAGCATGTTGGGGTTGGCACACTTACTTCCATGTATGTGACTACAGCTACATGTACTTTAAGCGCAGAGGCAAGCCTGCACTCGGGCTCCAGCGGTTTGCTTCTCTGGTGTGGCTTCTCACCCATCTTTCGCAAGCTTATGCACATGGCATAGGTAGTTGATGTTTTGCCCATTGCTGTGGTCACACTGGCAGAGGTATGCCTCTCCCGTGCACCACAGACTAAGCCTTCTGCACCATTCCTGACAGCTTGCTGTATGCCTGTGATAACTGTCATATACCCCTCTCCTTCTCCCCGCGCATGCATCCACAAACACATCCTCACCATTCATTCTCACCACTTGTGCCGTTGTCACCGCCGTCGACATGCTCCTGCATCAGGCAAGCTGATGATGCTGCCTGCGGACATGGCGCTTGTGTGGGATAAGGACTTTCGCAGCATCTGTGCGCAGTACGCCAAGGACGAGGATGCCTTCTTCCATGACTTTGCTGGTGAGACGTTGTCTATAAATACACACAGGGCCGGGGGTGTGTGCATTGCTAGTGTGCGCACTGCTGCACCCTGGCTGCTGTGTGCCCAGGCGCCGATATCACCACCACCTGCAGAAGCACGTGCCTGCCCTCGCTCAACCGGCAAGAGTACCAGATTAAGCTTGTTGATAATAATATGGTGAGGCATGAGGTATCGGTGCCCACGTGGGTACCAGCTAGCAATGCAGCTTCAGCTGCTGCAGTGGGTGTGTGTGACCTTGTGTGCGCACTTGCACAGGTGTGCTCCATTTCGAAATACTAGGCTAGGCCGCACATTGTCAAGCCATGTGTTGCTGCCACTGCACCAATGGACAAACCATTGACTCTGACAATCGCACGCCTGCTGCAGTCTCACCATGCTGATAACTCTCATGCCACTGCAGCCAGCTGGCACGCCATGTCACTAATGTTCCAGCCATGCACCATGCGCCTCCTGCCTATGCACAGCCACAATGCTCGATGCTGATACTCACTGGCTACTGATGTGCTACTGGTGCGTTGCTCTTGCTCTTGCTGCTGTGGTACATGCAGAGGCGTGGGCCAAGCTCATGGAACTGGGTGTGCCATTTGCCACGCAGCACGCATCTTTCACCGCCACCCTGGCTGCCCTGTTCTGGCGTGTGTATGACCTCTTTGGGCTGGGATGAACGCATGTATGCAGGTGCAGAGAGCAGTTGTGACAGCAGCAGCGGGTGTTCCTAGAGCTCAGGCACCCAAATGTGGTGCTTGAAGTTTGTATATTATTCATGGAGACATGAGGGCGTATGGGCACCGGTGCAAACTACGGGTGGAGTTTATATATTGCTTGACGTCATGGCTGCACAAGGCGCTGCCGCTCATCTGCTCAGCAGCAGCAGCAGCAGCATGGGGCAATGCTGTGAGTGTTAGCCTTGGTAGGCAAATGTGTGGACGCTGCAGCGGGCGCAGCGGAGATAGGTGGCACGTCTTTTTTGTTGTTGCTGTGGCGGTAGAGCAGCACTCTGTAGGAGCTGTGCTGAGCGTACCAATATGTCACTAGAATGCCACCCAAGGTGTCTGGGCACCGATTCGCATGTATTTGAATGCATTTGTGTGTGTGCGCCGCACGCATGTGCCCATCTGTGCTGCAACGCATCCCCTTTTGTGCACTGCTTGTGCACAGCTGATGGCTATGGCTGTTTTAAGGCGTTCAAACACCAAAGCTGCAGCCAACGGTTTCACATGGTACTGAGTGATGTGGCACGTTCACATGTCTTGTACAGCAGCATCCTGGGGTGACTGGCAGCATTGCACGTAATGACACCAACTACGTATTGTCATGCATACATGTATGCACGCACGCAAGGGCATGCAAGGTGGCAGTGGCAGAACGCAAGAATCGCTCCCAGCATCGCAGCTTTGCGTATGTGGCGACACATGACATTACATGACACACCAATTACATCACACCAATGGCATGCAGGGCGCTGCAGCCCAAGCTCACTGTCTACAGGGCGCACGCACCAACACGCCGTCGCCACCGCTAGCCCAGACAGCAGCACCACAGAAACAAAAAAAATGTGTGCACACACAGCATGCCCGCCCGCCAAACACTTGGTGCTTGCTGGCCAAAAGGTAAGCCCCAGCCCCTTCAGTCGCGGGGCCGGCCTGCCAGAGCCCCTCTCCTGTGCGCTGGCGCCCGCTGTTGTGCCTAGTGGGCTGGGTCAGTGTTGACAAAAGGCGTTGAGGTGCAGTGGTGCCAACCCGCTGCTGCTGTCTGGTTGGTGTGTGAGTTACGTGTGCATGTGGCGGTGCCAGTGCTGAGCAGCATGGGGGTGTGTGCCCTTCAGGCGTCTCATGATGGCCTGCATAAGGGTAGTTGAGCAGCAACAGCAAGCAGCGAGGGCAGGCATCATTGGCAGGGGCCACATTGGGGTAAAACATTACTTCCGAAGTACCTTTACCACATACATGGTGTCCACAACGTTGGTGCACTGCCAACCTGCTGCCGTGCAGACAGCTGCATCCACTCTGTGCCATTACTGCCATGCTACACACACACAGCCTTAGACTGCTCATGCCAACACACTCGTAACAGAAATGGCTGCGCCAGGGCGCATGCCCGCATGCAGCATCTCAAGCCGGTCCCTGCACCCAACCCCACACTTACAGGCAGGCACGTACACACACGTGCAAGCCCCCCCCCCACCCCCCGCACACACACACACACACATCACCAGCATAACCAAATCAACACACACCTGTGGCCATGCCGTTTCGGGTGGGAGTCGCTGAGCATAGACGACGCAATGGAGCTCACATACCCCGCATCATCGCTGTCCCTGTGGCCGCCCTGGCCACGGTTAGCAGGCGTCCCCAGTGGCGCCAGCGGCATCGCTGGCCCGGACCTGCTGCTGCGCCTCTGCGGCCCCTCCAGTTGCTCCACCGGGCGTGAACTTGCGCGCCCGCCACTCCCCTCCGGCTTCTGAAACACCCAGCCGCTGCTGGCCCCTGACCCTCGGCGCCCCCCCCCCTTCCCCCCTCCTACTGACTCCGAGACGACCGTGTTGCCGCCGCCAAAGGTAGACAACGAGGCGTTGGTGGCGTCGGAGGCGGTGGAGGTGAAGCGCATGGAGCGGGTGGTGGTGTTGAGGGAGGAGCGCCCAGTAGCATTCCCCACGCCGCCGGGCGTGTTGCCGGCGTTGTCGGTGCAGCTGGTCACGTCGGAGTCCGAGGCAAAGTCTTCGCTCTCCGTCAGGGGCAGCCCCAGCATGAAGACGCCGCTGCCGGCATCGATGCTGCCCACGCCCGCCACCCACCCAGAGTCCGACTCCAGCTTTGTGGGCGCCGTCCTGGTGGAACGGGAGCTCACGGGCGCAGTGCTAGGCCGAGCGCCAGGGCTGTCGCCGCCCATGACCGGCAGACCATCGAAGTCGTCCTCGCCCTCACTGCTCATGCGCCAGATACTGGCCGCGGGGATGCCGCCGCCCTTCTTGTTGCCAGGGGTGCTGGCGGAGCGGCAGTGCGCGGCGCCCGCCGCCGCCGCGCCAGCAACACCTGCTCCCGTGGGGTTGTCCCACGTCCACTGGGAGCCGTTGCGGGAGTGGGTGGCGGGGGCGCGGGGGGTGGCGCCGGCAGCAGTGCCGCCCGCCGAGGTGCTGCTGGAGGATGTGGTGGCGCCCATCGACGACAGGTCGCTGGAGGTGAACAGGCCCGTGGTGAGGCGGTACGTGCGCAGCGACGTGTAGAATTCAGAGTCGAACTCCTGTGTGCCCGTCATGCGACCGTCCGCGCTTGTGACGCCACTCACAAACGACGCTTCGCCAGGCGACAGCGGCGCGCCGACGGTGGCGCCGCCGCTGGTGACGCGCACCGCCTTGTCGACCGTCGCCGCCGCCGCCGCGCCGTACATGCCCCAGGACTCCATCCTGTCGTTGAAGCGCCGCCGTATGCGCGACAGGCAGCTGAGCGCCGCCAGCGGCAGCAGCGCCAGCCACACCGCGTTGAACGCCAGCGCGAGCCCCCCCAGCACGTCCGTCTCCATGTGGCCCTGCGACGCCGCTGCTATGAGCGCGCACAGCGTCGACAGCACAATTACGGCCAGCCCCACGCCGTGCAGCGCTCCCGCCGCTCCGCAGGCGTGGGGGGCCAGGCGCAGGTGCGCCAGCAGCGCCAGAAGGGACACCGACAGCCCTACGCCCAGCTGCGCACGCGACTGTGGCGCAATGTACAGCATGATGCCCGTCAGCAGCAGGCGCCGCAGCAGGTCGGCGGGCTCCCACCACCAGTACGGGCTGTGGTAGGCGTCGCCCAGGAAGCAGAACGGCAGCGACCACCGGTTGTACGTGGGGCCCAGGGTGCTCACGCCCACGCGCGCGCGCCGCAGCGCCAGCGCCAGCGCCAGCGGCAGCCCGAGCGGGTAGAGAAGGAAGGCGACGACGTTGATGCCTGCGTACACGTGGTAGGTGGGGCCCTGGCAGACGACGCTCATGTCCGCCCAGAGGTAGTGTGTGTCGCCGTCCAGGGCGCGGCAGTGCCACAGCTGCAGCACGCGCCGAGACACCCCCGCGTACACCGTCAGCGCGCACCACACAAACGCCTGGATGCACTTGGTGCGCAGGTGCAGCGCCTGCAGCCTCTTGCCCTGCGGGTCCCCCTCCGGTCCCCCTCCCCTCTCCCGGATGTACCCCCTGCCGACGAGGTTGACCGTTGCCAGCAGCGCCGCCACGGCCGGCAGAAAGAGCACCGCCAGCAGCCAGTCGCTGTAGAAGTTGAGGCCGCGGTCCAGGCAGGAGAGGCTGAGGCCCGGCAGCGTCAGGATGCTCAGGTCCAGCACGCCCAGCGCCGTCACCAGAGACGCAAAGCTGGCGGGCCAGCGCACCCAATACACGGCGCTGAACGCCAGCGCGGTAAGCGCCTGCAGGTGGGCGACCGCCGCCAGCGCCACCGCCTGAAGCGCTGCCGTCTGCATCATGCGCTCCTGCGCCCGCAGCCGTGGCCGCACCACCGCCCCCATGGCCGCCGTCGCCGCCGCACTGCTGCCGCGCGGCGTGGCGGGCTGTCCTGCCATGGGCGGCGGCGTCGCCGCAGGCGTTGAGAGCCCAGGATTGCCGGCGGTCGCAAAGGTGCTGTCGCCATGGGAGGCGGAGTCGTCCGCGCCGGTGACCGCCGTGGGCTGCAGGGAGTCAACAGAGGAGCCCCCCCCCAGCGACAGGTGTATCTGCTCGTTCACCTTGGACATGGTGCCGGGGGACAGGCCCAGGCTGCTCATGTCGGACATGGAAATGGACACGTCGAACGGCACCGACGCCAGGTCGCTCTGGCTCTCCTCGTCCCGCCCGCTGCTAAGCGTTGGCGTCGCTGTTGACCCTTGCGCCGCCGCCGCCGCCTCCGTTGCCGCCGCCGCCGCCGCCCGCCGCGCGGCGGAGCTCCTGCGGCGCATCTGCCGCCTTGACTCGGGCTTAGGTCCCGCTGGCGCCGCGGTGGCCGCCACCGCTGCCAGCACCGTGTTGGCGTCCGCTCCCGCCGGCACGGACATGCTGCCGCCGCTCGGGCGAGGGCCGGTGGCGTTGAATGCGTACTTGTTCTTGCGGTGCTTGTCGTCGACCGGTGGGAGGGCGCCCGCGAGCGGCGGGTAGGCTTCCATGGCGGCCTCGGCTGTTAACGATGGCGTGCGGAGGAACCACAGCGCCAGCGCCGCCAGAGACAGCAGCACGCCGGCCGCAAACACCCCAAAACGCCAGCTGACCACGGTGTTGGTGGGGCACTGCTCGCACACGCCGCCCCTGACGTCATCGCTGTTCCCAGCCTCGCACACCGCGCACAGGTTCGACCCCTCTGCGGAACCAGCGGCACAGGCGCTGGCCGGCCCGCCAAGGCACGCCGCCGCGGCGAGACACCTGTGGAAGGGGTAGGTGGCAAAGTCATAGGGCGCCTTTGCCAGTGCGGCGGGGTTGCGCCAGTACCCCGGCTCCGTGACAGGCACGCTGCTGCCGGCAGGGCAGGAGCTTCCCTCAGGACACGGTGTGCACGCGCCCCCGCCAGCCCCGTACGTCCCCTCCGCGCACACGCTGCACGACAGCGAGGGGTCCGCCGCCACACCCCCCCCCTCCGCCGCAGGCACGTTGCCGGTGCCGGGGGGGCAGTCGGTCGTCACAAACGTCGTCTCCACGTCGCCCACCACCGCCGCCCCCGCCAGCTTTGCCCCGCCCGCCAGCGTGTGCAGCGTCACGCCTCCCAGGTGCTGCAGGCTGTGGGCGATGGCTGCCGCCGCCGCTTTTGCGCCCGCCAGCCCGTCCGCATATGTGTCGCTGGCTCCAGTCGCCACCACCACGCCCACTGTGACGCTGGAGGCCGCGACGGTCGCCGCGGCCGCTCGCCGCATTCGCTGCTGCTCCGCCACCACTCCCGCCCCGCCCGCCGTGACGCGCGTCACCTGGCAGCGCTGCACCGGCGTCTGCGTTCGCTCCGACAGCAGGTAGCGCAGCTCCGTGATGGTGGGCTCAGAAATGTCGCCCGCCGCGGGGCCCGCCACAGTGACGGTGGCGGTGACGCGGTAGTGGGAGGGCGTCTGCTTGCCAAAGTTGAAGTTTGCGCCGGCGAAGCGCAGCGCGGGCGCCGTTGCGGTTGCCGTCTCCGATGGCTGCAGCAGCGCCGTGTGCGCCGCTCCTGTTGCGTGGGGCCAGATGGGCATGGTGGCGGTGACGCACAGCTGCGCGGGTGCGCCCTTGGGCAGCGTGGCGCCCGCTACCTTGCACGTGCCAGGCATGACCGTCACAATGGCGGAGTAGGTGGTGTTGTCCGCGCCAACCGCCACCGCGCTGCCCGCGCTGGCAGCGGTGTCGCTCTGCCACTGCACCATGTAGCCGGCCGCCGCAGCGTCCAGCCCCATCGCCGCCACCTCCACAGCGAAGCCCCCGTAGATGTCGCTCTTTGCAGGCTGCGCGCTGGTGGTGACGCCGTTAAAGTAGAAGGCTGCAGTCGCGCCGGACTGCACGGGGCGCGGCAGCTCAAATAGCGTTCCCTCCTCCCGTGTGCCCAGCAGCGTCACGAGGGTGTAGCCCGCGGGGTATGGCCACACCGGCAGCGAGCAGCGCAGCGACGTCTCGCTCAGCACAATCGCCGCCTCCGAAGACAGCCGGCACTTGGTGTTTGGGGTGCTGGCCGCCGCCGCCACGGCGTAAAAGTCCGTGGCGGCCCGCTCCTCTGCCAAAATTTTTGCGCACTCGGGGCGCTCGAACGCACACACGTACACGCGCGTGGCCACGAACCCCTGCCCCGTTGCCAGCACGGTGGTCACGGTAGGGCTGTAGACGGGGCCCGTCGCGGGTGTGATGGCGCTCCACACCTCCAGAAATAGAAAGGTGCCCTGCGCAGCCCCGGTGGCGCCGCCGCGGCCGCCGTAAGGCACCTCCAACCTGGTTGCCGCGTCGCGCAGGCCAAAGCTGACGGCCGCCGCCGAGTTGGTGGTGCCCCAGTTCAGCGGCGTCTGGCACTGCAGCACAGTGTCAGACACCACCGTCGCAGTCGCCGCCGCGATGCCAAACAGACACTGGAATTTGCCGCCTGCAAAGCCCAGGCCGGTCACCTCAAGCACCGTGCCGCCGCTTGCCGGCCCCGCGCCCGGAGCTCTGGCCACCCACGCTGCGCCGACGCCAAAAGTTGTGGTGACGGAGGCCGGCGCCGCGTTGATGACCGCCTGCGACGCCGCCGCCCCCGCAATGCCAAAGGCATACGTCTGCCGGGCGCCCTTCGACGTGTCGGGAGTGGTGCATGTCATCGCCGTGCCCTCCGGCGCAACCACCGCCACGCTGGCGAGAAGGGCCCCCGTCTGAGTGCCGGTCCACGTGCAGAAGTACTCCAGCGCCGGGTTGAAGCCCTGGCCGGTAACCGCCACCACGCCGCCGCCGCCCGCCGCCAGCACGCCGCCCGCCACCGCCACATCCGTCCACGCCGCCGCCATGGGCACTTTCACCGCCGCGCCCGCAGCCGCAGAAATGGTGCCGTAGACATTGGCGGTGGCTCCTGTGGCGGAAGCAACCGCGAGGGGGGCGCCGCCGCCGCCGCCGGTGTACTGCAGCACCATGGCTGCGGCGCCCGCGACGGTGAAGGTGTCAGGCGTGGCGCAGCGCACGCGGGCGGCCGTGACGTCTGTTGCCACCACTGTGGCCGCCTGCGCGCCCAGCGTGAACTTGCAGGAGTAGGCAGCCTTGCCGCCGGCGACGTCAAACGCTGCGCCCGTGAACGCCACCTGGTCGCCTCCCAGCACTCCCCGCCCGCCTGGCAGCGCCTTGTCCCCTGTTGTCACCACGGCTGCTGTCCACGCCGCTGCTCCCGGGGAGAAAGAGAAGAAGAATGCTGGGCCTGTGAGTGGCACCTGCACGTCCTCCCCAGCCTCATAGCGGAACAGCTGCAGCTGGATGTTGCGCGCCTCCGCGTTGTAGGGCCAGGCCGGGCTGGTGCAGACTATGGCCTGAGCCGTTGTGGGGTTGACGAGGTCCGAGAACACCTGCTGCGCGCCTGTCGTCCACAGGCAGTGGTACAGGAATGCTGGATTGAAGCCTGCTCCCTTGATTGCAATTGCCTCGCCACCAGCAGGGTCGCCATTGGTGGGGTCGGCACTGAGCCACGCCTCCCACACCTCGAACGCCAGGCGCTGCTCCCCCGCCCCCACCTCCACCCCGTTGGCCGTCACGTAGAAATCCACCTCCGCTCCGTAGCTCTTCCACACAGGCGTGGCGCAGGTCAGCTGAGTTGCAGACGTGGCAGCCACGGCGGCGGACTGCGCCAGCACTGGCTGCGCCCCTCCCACAAAGGCGAAGGCGCACCTATAGATGGCACCCGCGGCGGGCTTGAAGCCTGCTCCTGTGACAGTGACTAGGGTGCCTCCCGTGGCGTGGGCACTGTTGGGTGCCACCACTGTCACGTCCTCCGCGAAGGTGGCACCAGGCAGCAGCAGCGACAGCAGCAATGCCCATGACGCTGCCAGTGCTCGCACCAGCCGCACCATGATGCTGCTGTGGCGTTAGCGCTGTCGATGATTCTGTTGCTGTGCTGCCTCTTTCCTCTCGTGCTTTGCTGGCGTTGCCCGCCGCCTAGCCGCCCGTCATGGACCCGCCCAGCTCGGCTGCTTAGGCTGCCGATGCCGCAGCAGCGCACGCGCACTATCTGCTGCTCTCTGCGCGCCGGCCTGGCGTGATTACCTTGCTTGCTGCACGCTTGCTCGCACACCTCTGAGCGTTTCATGAATGACCCAAAGAGAAACCGCGAGGCCCGGGTCGGGCCCGGGTAGCCGCCGCCTGACATCAGTGTGACAGACACCGTGCACGCGTGTGTGCCCTGAGCTCAGTGAGCTGGCTTGGCGTGCGCAACCCTCTCGATCTCAAACCAGACGGTGCGCCCCACGCGGAACTTGAAGGAGTGGTGGCGGCCGGAGCGAGCCGCTGTGGCGCCAGGGCATCGCATCAGGTAGAGCAACAACCCCAAACAGCGGCAGCGCCCACAGTATCATGGTGCGACATCAGGCGTGTGCAGCGGAGAGGGCCCGTGTCAGCAAGCGGCTGCCTTGCTGGCGGGTGGCGACGCTGCTGTGCACTTTGCAGCAGCTGACGGCGGCCTTCCAGCCCCCAGCTCCCCTCCACCGCCAGCATGACGCTGTCAGCGGTGCTGGCCGCGCCAGGCTATCCCTGCCTGCCGAGCCGCGCCGGGCGGGTGCAGTGCGGGCACGGTCCTCGGCCCTGCGCATGGAGTTGAGCGATGCTGAGCTCCACGCCAGCCTGCGGCAGCGTCTGGCGCAGCTGGAGCAGCAGGAGGCCAGCGCTGAGGCGGCGAGTGCAGCTGCGAACCCGCCTTTCATCGTAGACGCTCGGGAAACCAAGAACATCTACTACACCTCCTTTTGGAAGAGCCGCAACCTGTACCGGCGCAAGCTGTCTGCGTCGATTGGGGGGGGTGATTTGGACGAGGAGGGGGGTGGGCACAGCAGCGGTGGTGGCGGCAGCAGCGGAGGCGGTGGCGATAGGCTGGATACCGGTGGCTTCCGGGACTTCACGGACGCGGGAGATTTCGATGGACCTGTCCTGGAGGCCGCCACACTGCAGCCTGGCGACGTCAAGCAGCTGCACTACCGGCGCTCGGGCAGCGAACAGCAACACTTAGGATCAGCAGCGCCCTCCCAGCAGCAGCGGGCCATGGCTGCATCAGCGGATGCGACTGGCGCGCAGGGGCCAGCGGAGGCGATGGGGTGGACAGACGAGGAGCTGCTTCAGGCCTACACGCAGTACTACGAGATGGCTAAGAGCCTGCGGGGGAGGGAGCCCGTGGCAGCTGGCTCAACTGCGCCCGTATCCCCCTGGCAGCAGCTGTGCCAACAGGTAGAGGATGCCCTGGGGGGCCCCAGCTTTCTGGAGAGGGCGGAGGTCAAGCACTCTCGCGCAGCCATGCTCGCTCTCCTGGGTATGACCTTCAACGACATGGTGTCCGGCGCGGGTGCGGCTGTGGCGGGCGGACCCCTGTCGCCCGCAGCTGCCCTGGCTGCCAACGCACACCCAATCCACCTGTCTGCGCCCACGCTTGCGGCGGCCATGATCGCGGTGGCAGCGGCGCTGGAGGCCAACCTGTACTGGGGCAACGGCCAGTCGCTGGAGCGTGCGTGCGCGACGGCAGCTACAAACGCCATCGACCAGCTGGTGCGGGCGCTGGCGTCGCTGTCCCGCCCGGGCCAAGCTGTGACTGAGGAGCTAGCGGCTGGCGCAGGGCAGCGCATCACTGTGCTGGCGCGCCACGCAGAGGTGGGGCACGGCCGCCTGGCTATTCTGGCCATTGCCGCCATGGCCCCCCACATAATTGGCGCATAGCATGGCCCTCTTGGATATCTATAGCAGACGCCGTGCCCAGCAGCTGCATCACCTGTTGCTGGTTTCGGTGGCGGCGCATTTGGCTGCCTGGCGGCCACTTAGTGACAGGTACACACACCTGGGTGTGCACCAGTGCCCCTCCCCCCACCCCTGTAGTTGTGTACATATCGAAGTGGTGCAAATAGTGCGCCTTGCTACCCACCATGGCCACATAGCACGGCAGCCCGACTACGGGGGCTGTGGCATTTGTGGCAAGCTGTGTGCGTGCCGCCAGATGCGCACATGCGGCTGCTGCGCGCGCCAGCGGCAGTACAGCAGCGCAGCCGCAGCAGCAGCTGCACCCCCAGGCGTGCCAGGTGGCACACGCCAGGCCCCCTGTATGTTTTCTGTGTGTCCAGTATTTGTGCAGCTGCGACAGACATGGCGCGTTTTAAGCTCGAGCGCGGGCGCGGCGGTGCTACCCGCCGCCGACCTCCTCGTCTGTTGTAGCATAGTTCAGCGGGTCATGCCGGTACTCTTAGGCCCTTGTCCGTGCATCATGAATGTACACGTCTGTCACATACCAGACCACCTGTGGTGCAACATGCGTGGTTGCTATTTTCATGTATTGCGCCTGCTGTGCGCTGTGTCTCGCATGCGCATGGCGGCTGCATCTCGTTGCTTGGCGGTCCCCCTTCCTGTCCGCAAGAGCTGGCCTTGTCTTAGCTGCATGGATTTCCCTGCGCACATGCTTGTGGGATTGTTGTGGTGGATCCATGAATTCCTTTCATGTGGCTTGCACACAAGTTTGTAAATTGCAGGTACTTCAAGAGCAGCTGTGTGCCTGTGCTTTGAACGCGTATGTGGCAGCTGTGTCTTGTTGGCTAGCCATTCCCCTTCTTCTCAGGAAAGCTGCATGCATGGTATTCCGTGCTCTGTAGAATTCTTGTGGTCTTGTGGTGGTGGATCCATGAATTTTTCCATGTGTGTTTTGGGTCCACGTGAATTCACACACATGAACATCAAATGAACTTCAACTTGCTCTGCAATGTTGAAGTTTGTGTCCGCAGAAGCGATCACAGAGCCAAAACAGAGAGAGAGATGAAAGTGGGTGGGGTTTTTCGCCCTCGCTAAGGGCCCGTCCTTCGCATGGCCAGAGTCACCACCGAATTCTCGAGGAGGTGGCCCCCTTTCAAGGGAACCTTAGGGTTAACTGCAACCGCCGAAACGGCCACCATCAGGTGCCTGCAGTGCCTCCATGGTGCCCAGCTGGGTTCCCGTGCATCATCCATGGCAAGACTTGAAGAGGTGGACTACAACTGTTGACCAAGGACTCGAAACCATGGCCCATGTGAGTGGTGGGACGACCTTGCACTTTTGGCCATTTATATTCTCCACTCTGAGGTATCAGACCTTAGGGTGGCGGGATGACCATTGCACCTAGGAGAAAAAACAGCTTCACACAAAATAACCAGGCCTGGAGGAGCAGCACCACTGGCAGAGGTGCACGCGGAGAGAGAGATGAAAGTGGGTGGGGTTGTTAGCCCTCGCTAAGGGCCTGTCCTTCGCATGGCCAGAGTCGCCACCGAATTCTCGACTGGCCCCGGGGGGCTGCCACGTGTATGTAGAGATGCCCCGTAACCGCCCCGAAACGGCCACCCAAGTGCATGAGTGTCTCAATATGGATCATCATGCCCCAGCAGTGCCTTCACGTTCACCCCTCTCGCGCATCATCATCAATGGCATGGTATGTTTCTAAGCCATTCATTTTCGCGGGTCGACAGTGCCGTTTTCGCAATTTTTTTTCTCCACCCTGAGGTATCGTATCAGAGAGTGGCGAGAATGACCATCGCACCCAGTATGTTATGGTATTGGCGTTGTGCGTAGGCTGGTAATGATGCTAGAAGGATGTGGCTGTGTACAGCACACAAGTGCTGA